>JARQZK010001454.1:1122500-1230000 GCA_030704885.1 Cynegetis impunctata | reverse complement strand
ATAGTTTTTTTATTTATAGTTCAATTTTGAAAATTTTTTCAGAAGACTGTAGATGAAATATTTAGTTTCAACTTGCATATTCAGTATTTTGTTGAAAGCTGCCTCATTAGTTATTCTACAGGGTTAATGAGAAGTTTGTTGTTGAAACCTAATTTCAAAACACCCTGTGGAATAATCTAGTGGTCAGATTCTTTCAAAATACCAGTTATTCTTAAGAATCATTTCTTTTCAACATTTTGTTTTTCATTTCATGCCTTTGAGTGCACTAGTTCATTTTTAATAGGAGAGAAAAGATCTCCAAACAACAGTTTACCCAATTTTAAGAACTGTTAATTTTTGACGAGATGGCTTTGCTTATTGTGCCATAATCTCAGTTTGACAGCTCAGTTTATGAATCCAGAAATTAGAAAACAACAATATATTGTTCATTTATAATAATAAGCAAAAATTTATTTTTGCAAATTTATTCAATTCAAATTAAAAATCAAACTTCAAAACAAACCAATTCATCTGCATCTTAAATAACCTGAAGAAACGTACTTTTTGCAACAAATTACCACCTCTAGCTCTTATTACTGCCTGCATACGTCGGTTCATATATTTCAATAAGGTGACGAATAGCATTTTGAGGAATATTTTGCAATTAATCCTGAATTACTGAACGAAGCTCGTTTATCGTATAGTTTGATTTTTAATTTGCATTGAATAAACTTGCATAGAACAATTCTGCAATAATTGCTTATTATTATTGCTGGATTCATAAACTGAGCACTCAAACTGAGATTATGGCACAATAAGCAAAGCCATCTCGTCAATAATTAACAGTTCTTAAAATTGGGTAAACTGTTGTTTGGAGATCTTTTCTCTCTTATTAAAAATGAACTAGTGCACTTAAAGGCATGAAATGAAGAACAAAATGTTGAGGAGAAATGATTCTTAAGAATAACTGGTATTTTAAAAGAATCTGACCACGAGATTATTCCACAGGGTGTTTTGAAATTAGGGTTCAACAACAAACTTCTCATTAACCCTGTAGAATAACTAATGAGGCAGCTTTCAACAAAAGACTGAATGTGCAAGTTGAAACTAAATATTTCATCTACAGTTTTCTGAAAAAATTTTCAAAATTGAACTATAAATAAAAAAACTATGACTTATATATATATATATATATATATATATATATATATATATATATATATATATATATATATATATATATATATATATATATATATATATATATATAGATAAATTATGAATTTGTTTTTGATATACACAAAACTTTATTTACTTTTAGTAATAATTATAATGAATTCTCCACACAAAATCATGCAATATATAATAAATAACCAATACCAACTTCAATATTAAATTCGCTAGAATATTTCTATATTTGAAAGAAGTAATATTAAAGTTTCTTATTTACATATTTAAATTTTCCGTCCCTTAAACATGACGCCTGCGTTGAAAAATCGACTTTCAAAACATATCAGTACGCATATACGAATAATGTTGCCCTTGATACATAATGTTTTCTCATTGCTCGACCTATCTCTCATTCTCCAAGTGCCTGCAGTCTAACATGCTAAGCAACTTCGTCCCAATAGTTATTTATGTATCAAGTGCGTTATATAGATCCTAACGCTCATCGGGCGTTAGGTGGTGCATAAAAGATTTTATTTTTCACGAAAAAATGATTTTATTATAATGAAAAATCGATTTTAAAATCGGTTCATTGCTCCTATACTTTCCATTTTCCTTCTCATAGTAGGCATGTCATTTGTTGATATTTTGACGTTTGTGAATATTTTTGTCATCATATTTAGTGAACGTCATTGCTGCTTTCTTCGTGTAATCTTATAGAAATAATGGAAATGAAAATGAATTTATCCAAGAATATCATAGAAAATGCAGCCAAAGCTGCGAATAATTCATTACCGGAGAAATCCAGAGTCGTATACGACAAGGATTATGAAGTATTTAATCAATGGAAGTTGCTCCAGTTGTCCTCGTACAATGAGCGGGCGTTATGATCCATAATTGCCGTTCATAACGCCCTAGGGCATAATGAGTGTATTTATAGCAACCGTATCTAAGGTAAAATCAACAAATAATATACAAGTGAAAATTAAAATTAATTTAAGGTAACTAAATAAGTAACCCATCCGTTGTAAGTATTTCAAAACGAATGCCTCATTGAAGAATTTACTAACGCGATATCAAGCCAAGAAATAATCAATCCACGCCTTGCACTCAGGAATTTCTCTATTTTCCGATAAGACCACGCATTCGAAGTCAAGATCCTCCCCACGGGGTTCAACGGAAGACCTTGATTCTCTACGAAACCCATAAAAAAAGAAAGACCAACAAACAACACACAAACGGCGACCAGACGCAGGATTCCGATAGAAAACCGGGTCTCGGATTTCGTGTAGCAGTTTTACAACCTCGCCAGTCGTTCCGTCCGCCGCCGTCCCCCTCGCGCCCTCCTAGCGCGACGCGTAAATCTCGCCAAGCCGGAGAGTCGCGAGAGCAGAGAGCGCACACAGAGTCGCGGAGGCGCGAACCACAATGCGTTCCTACTTGCGACGAAAAGGTCAGTGTACTTTCGGGGCCACCGAATTCGAATTACTAATCTTCTAGAAAACATCTACCGGACGAACGAATCTGGCTTCACGGTGCCCCCCTCCCCTCGCGGCCAGTCTCTGCCTCACCCAGATTCCTATTGAGCTGCTAGAAGTCTGGAAAAAAGTGTTTGGAAGTCTTCGAAACTAACCTGCACTTTTTGCTCCACGGAAAACTAATCTGTTTGAGGAGAACGTACTCTGTGGTCTCTGGTCGTGAACGGAGATACGTGTGCCAAATTCTTCTATGGTCTGGCGATTTCATCGTATCAGTCTGTGTTCTCATCGGGGATTCGAATAATTTATTATAATTTAATTAATGGAATTTTTAATTGAATTATAGATAAGATATTCATGAAGAATATAGCGGGAAGAAATATATGCGGTCCAGTTAATGAATTTATTCTCCACTTTCTAAACAGAGCTAATATTTATGAACGTTATAAGTAATTTGATTCGCAAATATGCAAGACACGTGTTATATTCGGCAGAAAAAAATTAGAAAATTGAAAGTAAGAAGAATAAAAAGACGAGAGGTGTCGTGGGACACACGGTTTGATCGAATTTCCATTCGCTCCATATTATGTATTGAACACAAGAGTGTGAGTGTAATTAAATGTTAAAAAAATCTGAATTATTTACTGATATTTTCAGGAGAGAAATATTTATTCTGAATTTAGTAGAACAAAAATAATATTCCCATTGTGGCCAAAATATATCGATGTGCATATACGAATACAGCTGATCTCCATTCGCCTAATGCCTGTTGATGACCATAAGGTCAAAATTAAGAAAAAATAATAGGATTGATGTAGAGATGTCAGAATTCAATAAAGAGCTTCATTTCATTGAGCTATATATATAGTATTTCGTCTTTATTCTATAAGATCGAAGGAAATGGCTCCCGAAGGGTCAAGGTGGGACAGTGGCCCCTCTCGGAAATGTGAAAAGTGGATCGATATGAAAATCAGAGTGAGAAAAAGCATTTTACAGAATAACAAAGAGTTGTATAATTCTAAACTTTTCTATTGTCTGAAAATTGAGCAAAGTATTTTAATTTTATTTTCCATCTTCAACTGAATTGAATGAACATTATAATCAAATTTCTAATGAACTTTGAATTAATCTTCTTATAAATTAACGAAAAATAATGAAATTGTTGGTAAATCTGCTTAGATACTTTGAAATAGATCCTAACTAACAAAAAACCAGAAGAGACCCTCGGATTCTCCTTTTTTTCCGTGAAGTTTTTCATACTCCTCAACCCCTTTGACGTCTCGCCATCTAGCCACCATCTGGAAAAATTCCTGCTGGCGCCTATAATCGGGGAGCCTGAAGAAGTATTTTCGGCCACGTACGGCCTACAATATATTAAGAAAAAATTCCATTAATTGTCCAACTTCTCAGCTTTCGTGGCGCCTGGCGCAGAATCGTTGCTATTATTTATTTATTCATTTATTTAATATGTGGTTACACTGCATCGCGACCTTAAGGTCTATTATGTCCCCCCATCAGAGCTGTTCTCACTAATGTGACATCTATAGCTCACCTTCTAGTTCCAGAGTACTAATGAAGTCCAATATCTGGAAAGGGTTCAAGGAGGTTAAGTCCTTACTCCTACTCCTACAAGTTTCTTGTCCAAAGAATTTTTTCCGTTGGATTGTAATGGCGGGGAATTCTGTAACCAGGTGCACAGGAGTTTAACAATCAAATCATGAAAAACATACTAGTCGATTATGGTCAATTTCATACATTACATAAAATGAACAAGGAAAATTATTTAATAATTTAAAAAATTATCAAACAACTCTCCAAGGAAGCTGGTTATACGTATTCAGCAACGCAAAATCTGCATTCACAATCGAACGGTGACTTGACAATTTCTATAATTCACCGTTCGATTGTGAATGCAGATTTTGCGTTGCTGAATACGTATAACCAGCTTCCTTGGAAAGTTGTTTGATAATTTTTTAAATTATTAAAGAATTTTCCTTGTTCACTTTATGTAATGAACAGTAGTTTCCTCCTCCTCCTCCACACACAATCTACACTCGTCAGTTTCTGATCAAACTCTTCTCAGCAGATGCTTCCTGAGGAGACAGTGTCCTGTGTGGAAGCCAGTGAGGAGGTGTAATTTGTTCTTACTGATATCCAGATATCTTTTGGATTTTGCAGTTTTAAAGTTTCTAACGAACCTTTTGGAGTCATCCATCCCTGGAAGACTCCGACAGAGAGTTGCTTTTTGGGTTTCCTTCTTTCCCTCGAAACTCTTTCTTATAATAAATGCATTTTTCTATATCACAGAAAGGTTCGGAGCCAGTAAATGGCGTACGTGCTTCCTTTCTGATGATAGGCCAGTCAGTTTAGACATTAAAAATCGAAAATAATTCCAAAAGTTTTTAAACTTAGGTCAAGTGAATGCTATATAGAGAAAGGAACAAATCTCATTTTGCAATCTTTTCCGAAGACCGGAACATTGTTATAATTGCAATAATATTGAATTTTGTCCAAAAGTTTTGCAAACTTGGAGTGGTATTAATTATACTATTTCATGTCACGCATCAAATTTGCAACCAATTGAAGGGTACGGAAATTTTTTTTTATTCAAAATTAACGTTTTTCTTTGATAAACTGACCAAAAAAAAAAAAAAATCCAAATGTTCCGCAAATTTGATAGATACTTCGGAAAAATATACCGAACATTTGTATAAATTTGCAACCTTTCACGCTGACCGGAACATGATTATTTATAATTTTTTAAAAGTTTTGAAACTTGGTCGCAAATTTAGAAAAAATCTATTCTGATGCATTTGAAAATTTGCAACCTTGTACGAGGTCCGGAACTTTATGCAACTTGCAAAAATATGATTTTTGGATTTTTATAGTTTCGCAAATTGCATAAAGTTCCGAACCGCGTACAAGGTTCCAAATGCATCAGAATAGATATTTTCTGAATTTGCAACCAAGTTTTAAAACTTTTGTAATTATTTCGAGATCATCAATAAAAAAATTATAAATAAACATGTTCCGGTCAACGTAAAAGGTTGCAAATTTATACAACAATTCGGTATATTTTTCCAAAGTATCTATCAGTTTGCAGATCTTTTGGAATTTCTTTTGGTCAGTTTATCAAAGAAAAACGTTAATTTTGAATTAAAAAAATCTTCGGTACCCTTAAATTGGTTGCAAATTTGATACGTGATATGATATGAAATAATATAATTAATACCACTCCAAGTTTTCAGAACTTTTGGAATTTTTTTCACAAGCATAAGGCAAAATTCAATGTTATTGCAATTTTAACAATATTCCGGACTTCGAAAAAGGTTGCAAAATTTTATAGTTTGTTTTTATCTCTTTCCCAACCTTACATTAAAGTTTGAAAACTTTTGGAATTACTGCCAATTGATAAGTAGGGTTGCCATCCGTCCGGGTTTCCCCGGATTTGTCCTAGTTTAGGGGGCGTCCGGGGGTCGTCCGGACGGGGCTGAAAAATCTAACATCGGAGAAAACAGTGGTATTTACAAAATATTTTGCCACGAACGTCCTGCTTTCTATATTGGACAGACAGGAAGGAATATAAATATTCGTGTTGAAGAACATAAAAAGTCAATTTTACAAAACAAAAATACCACTGGCTTCTCTGAACATTGTATAAAATTCAATCATTTCCTGGATTTCAACAAAACCCAATTATTACATTGAGGTAGGGTTGCCATCCGTCCGGGTTTCCCCGGATTTGTCCTAGTTTAGGGGGCGTCCGGGGGTCGTCCGGACGGGGCTGAAAAATCTAACATCGTAGAAAACAGTGGTATTTACAAAATATTTTGCCACGAATGTCCTGCTTTCTATATTGGACAGACAGGAAGGAATATAAATATTCGTGTTGAAGAACATAAAAAGTCAATTTTACAAAACAAAAATACCACTGGCTTCTCTGAACATTGTATAAAATTCAATCATTTCCTGGATTTCAACAAAACCCAATTATTACATTGAGGTAGGGTTGCCATCCGTCCGGGTTTCCCCGGATTTGTCCTAGTTTAGGGGGCGTCCGGGGGTCGTCCGGACGGGGCTGAAAAATCTAACATCGTAGAAAACAGTGGTATTTACAAAATATTTTGCCACGAATGTCCTGCTTTCTATATTGGACAGACAGGAAGGAATATAAATATTCGTGTTGAAGAACATAAAAAGTCAATTTTACAAAACAAAAATACCACTGGCTTCTCTGAACATTGTATAAAATTCAATCATTTCCTGGATTTCAACAAAACCCAATTGTTACATTGAGGTAGGGTTGCCATCCGTCCGGGTTTCCCCGGATTTGTCCTAGTCCGGGAGTCGTCCGGACGGGGCTTTCAAAATATGTCCGGGTAAAACCCGGACGAATTTTGTGTCCGGGTGTGTGAAGCTCGAGTGTAAGTGAAGGAGATGAGCTATTAAATGCAAACCAGTTGTGGCCGAATTTTTTCGAAACATCTATATTCTAAACTGCTCAAAATTGGATAGTAATATTTTTGTATACCAGCTCACAATGCGAATGTAGAGTGAGTTTTTTCGCTAGGGTCGCAGTAATGGAGAAAGGAGAGAAACTTGCTAAATACACATACGCTTTCTTCTCTGATCAAAATAAAGTCTAATTTTAAAGACTTGAGTTGCTCCGACTTTTACAAATTCATGATGCAAAATAACATTTTGGGAAAAGTCTGAAAAATTCCAAGTTAAGTTGAATTAGTAAAAAAAACTTGTTACTTACTTTTGATTTATAGTTTAATAATTTAGACTTTTGGGTACCTAACCTATCTAACCGAACTAGATGACCTATCCTATAATTTGCTATTACAATGTAGAATCTAGTCTATTTGATTGTTGATCTATCAAAAATTATCGTCATGAGTTGTTTTTTATTTGATGATACCAAAAAAAAAAGAGAAAACTATAAACTGTGTGTAATAGAATTTTATTTATTTTTTGTTGTTGTGTTTATCGCAAACAAGCGATTTAAAGTTTAAATAAATGAAAAAATTCAAATATAAACGATGTTTTATTTTAATAAAAAAAAAAGAATTTTTTACGGGGTGTCCGGGGAAAAACAAAATTTTACAGAAATGTCCGGGGTTTTTAAAATTTTTGTCCGGCATCGGCAATTTAGGGATGGCAACCCTACCTATAAGTATGAAGACTTCTTCGTTTCCTTTGATTCCTGCTAAGAGCTATACGATCTCCATCACTGAGAGAAGAATATAAGAGGAACATCTGAATTAAAGTTGTTCAGAATGAACCTATCACTGAATAAAAAAATCTTATCAATTATTGAAATCTTATAAATCGTAATTAGAGCATTACTAATTAATGTCAGATAACCATTGATGAAGTTCCACGACGCGAAAACAAAGATAATCTATCAAATTATTCCAACCGAACAAACTATTCGTGTTTCGAAATTCAAACGAAATTGAATAACGCCTTCATTCTGTGCGAAAATCGTAGCGGCGTATGTAAAAAATTAGAATGCAGGTCCCTCCCCGCCCCCCACGCGCGTTTTTATGAGATAAGCGAGAAACGGAGTCGTTGACCTCGATACACTTTGCACTGCTCGCCGAATGTTTTGACACAGTTGCAACACGTGGCAATTTTGCCTTTCCTTACAATGACCCAAATTTGCACGATCGCACGATTGGTGGAATTTTCGATAGAACAAACGCGTGCTACTGCGACGTTGTCATATCTGCCCTAAAATAAGGTAGCGGAGTGAAAGATGAACAAGTTAGTACTTAGTGCAAATAAAAAATTATTGGTTTTTTTTGGAACTCTAATTACGTACGGTAAAGTAACCCTAAACGGCAGATTTTTCTCCTAGATTTCAATGGTTGAAAATTAGGAAAATATAGAAACTCATTGATGAACAAAAATGAAACTTGAATTTACTACGTTTATCATCACAAAAATACTTCGAAAAATATTACACTGCTATTGCAATTTCGGTCACTAGACCATCATCGGGCAGATTGAGTTAAGAACTGTCCAGTAACTTTATACATCACAGCATGCGTCAAATCCGGTAGTTCTGATTTTTTGCAGACTCATTTATGATGTTGGCCTAATGAATAACCCAAGTTTGTGACCTAGAGCGCCGAACGCAACTTTGTCAAAAATCGAAAAAACCGCGAAAAAATTGTTTTTTTTTAAATTTTGGCGATTATAACCCCAAAGGACTAGTTTTTGAGAAAACTTTTCAAATACGTTTTTAAAGAAGACTAAATTCGCTATAATATGATACTAAAATTGTCTCTGTAGACCCAATATTTTCCGAGATCGATCCTTTCAAACTTTATAATTTTTTTCGAACTTCACAATTTTTTGCGATTCTGTCGTTCTGAATGAATTTTGACCCTGATTATACGATCGAAGTCCTGTACTTTTATGATGGGATGTTAAAAAAGTAAATAAGAAATATGAACGATGATGTTTGAGCTAAGCTACGAATAATGAAGCAAAAAATATAAATACAACAGAAGTTAATAAGTGTTAGGAAATTGAGTAATATGCAAAATCAAAAAATTAAATTAATTTAGCCCTCTTGGAAGGTCCTGGTTGAGGTTCGTCCGTATTTGGATCGACGTATTGGGATGGCATATCCTCATCAGCGGATGGTGATGAATCGTCAACGTCTTGTACCCACAAGTCATCCTCTACTTCGACATCGGACAGATCGTTGCCTTATGAGATATCTACTACTGCAACATCAGGTATATTGTCACAAGAGGCCCCGCTGCAATGCCTGCAGACTGATGAGCATTTTAATTCTGCCTTCCTGCAGCTGCACGTGTTAGCACAACCCTTCGTTCAGCCACAAGAAATTATCCGCAAGAGGTGTTCTGGGGCTGCATCTCTGGTCATCATTTTGGGGTTGGAGCCATGTGGCGTGGATATCCACCCCCAGGAGAGGCGCACTTGTCCTTCACTTAAAGTCACCTTGCATATAAAATACAAACCAATGCTGGGGTTTAGACATTTTGTGGATTTTGAGTTCAAAAACTAGTCCTTTACGGTTATAATCGCCAAAATTTGAAAAAATGCCGATTTTTTCGCGGTTTTTTCGATTTATGACAAAGTTGCGTTCGGCGTTCGAGGTCACAAACTTGGATTATTCATAAGGCCAACATCATAAACAAGTCTGCAAAAAATCAGAACTACCGGATTTGACGCATACTACCCCATACTTTCAGGCGACAAAGTTACTGGATCATGAATACATAATTATAGATTTGCGGTTACGGACGATGAGGAATTATTGCAGGTACCTAAATAGACAAGAGTAACATATTTCAAGAAGGGCTAATCGAGTGGATTTTATTCAATGCCAAAGATATCACTTCAAAATTTGAAAGTTCAGGAGTTTATAAGTCGATTTGTCCTGTATGTGAAGGAGTGTATATAGGTCAAATGGGGCCTATGCTACGGTTATATATGTAGCGAGTATAGAAATTTTAGTTTTGTTCAGTTATTATTCTACTGTCCTTATATTATCCAATGTACAATTTGAAAATATCTAAATATTTATATACTTAACGAAGAAACGAAAACTTCCCTTCGCATTTTCAAGGTTTTGGTCTGATTAATTTCAGATATCAAAGAACAATTGAAACGAAATCAACAAAGCCTCCTCGATTATTCTCGACCAATTGGCAACGTCGCACACGTTCAGCTGGTCCTATATTTAGATAACATCTACTTGATTTGATATTGTTGATATTAATTCAAGTCGGTTTTTATGCTACCTAACGATTAAATAAGGTGAAAATAGCTGAAAGCAGTTATTTTTGGCACGCCTTGATATATTATGAAACGGTTTTATACTCGCGATTTATAACTGTACCCAATGTGAAAAAATAATATTTGGGTTGGCCAAGATTTCCTCATGGAATATAAAATCTAGATATCTCAATGGTCTACAAGATTCTAATAGTTATTTATATACCAAGTGCGTTATAAAGATCCTAACGCTGATCGATCTAGTAACGCACGTGGTGCATACAAGATTTTATTTTTCACGAAAAAATTATTTTATTTTAATGAAAAATCGATTTTTAAATCGGTTCATTGCTCCTATACTTTCCATTTTCCTTCTCATAGTAGCCATGTCATTTGTTGATATTTTGACGTTTGTGAATATTTTTGTCATCATATTTGGTGAATGTCATTGCTGCTTTCTTTGTGTAGTCTTATAGAAATAATGGAAATGAAAATGAATTTACCCAAGAATATCATAGAAAATGCAGCCAAAGTTGCGAATAATTCATTGCCGGAGAAATCCAGAGTCGTATACGACAAGGATTATGAAGTATTTAATCAATGGAAGTTGCTTAAAATCTCCTCGTACAATTAGCGGGCGTTATGATCCATAATGCCCGCTCATAACGCCCTAGGGCATAATGAGTGTATTTATAGCAACCGTATCTGAGATAAAATCAACAAATAATATACAAGTGTGGAATAAAATAAGTTTATTTGGTTTAATTTTCAATAGCTCTGAACTGTATTTTGTATCTAATTTTGAATCAATATATTTTGCACAAATATTGAAGAAAAAGGGTATAGAACTTTGCTCACTCTGTATATAAAAGAATACTTCGTGGTTTTAGTAGGCAAGTATGGTATTTTTATATTGTAGAAAAATTATTTGATATAAATTGGTCAATAAGAAACTTACCGCCAGAAAACTATGTATGAAAAGAAAATAAGACGCTTACGAGATATATATTCAAGAATAAATAGAAACATGTTTTAATACTTGAACTATTGTCCAACTTTCATTATCTACAAAAATTAAAATTAAATAAGAAATGGTTCCATTAAAAATGAACTCAAGATTATGTACGACTTTTCGAATAATCTCTGGTCGTCATCAGGTGTAGACTGTTTATCATTAGACGCAATAAGGCTTATATTAATAAAAAAATTATTTCTCAGGATGAAAAGTTTATTAGCAAATCGTTGGAAATTTTTTCAAACAACGACTAAATTTGTTATAAATTTCAAAAATTTGTTTTTCCAAATACACTTTTGTTGGACAAATAAACAATTAATTGACGAAAAAGAAAGATATGTATATAAATAATCACCTAAAATAAGAAAAAAATTAAAAATTACAATTCCAAGAAAAACATAGTAACAATTCTATATTCATATCAAAACAATGATTAAAAACAACAATTTATTCATTAATAAATATGTAAATTGTTATTATTAACCATTGTTTTAATATGTTTATTAATTTACACCAAGTATCGGCCCAATCAATCCAAAATTCTATATTCCTTCTGCAGAAGAATCTGCCTTAATCTTATTGTTTGAATAATCACCTACACAGTAATAGGCTTCTTAAATAAACAAGTTTTTAAGAAATTGAGAAAACTAAAGAAATTTTAAGGAACATTTTGGAACATTTACGGAAACACGCAACAGCAACAAAAAGGTTACTCCAGTGGAATCGTAGCTTGAAGGGTGACAAGTAGAAACAGTCAACATTTGTTGCCGAAACATAAAGAAATTTTAAGGAACATTTGGGAACATTTCGGAAACACGCAACATCAGAAAAAATGTTCCACAATGTTCCTCATTGTTTTTCCAGTGGAACTGTAGCTTAACCAGTGTTGCCAACTCACTTGCCAAGTTTAATGCTAAATATTCTGAAAAATATGCCAAAAAAATGCTAAACATTTGGAAGATTACATGAAAAATGCTAGAAAAAATGCCAAAAGGATAGTTTTTTATATTAATTGAACAAAATATCAATATCCTAGTCAATTAACAAGCTTTCATTCACTGGTGAAGATATAGGTACAGCTGATGACGTGCATGCTGTTCCATTCTGTTCGATAATTTTGATTATACTTGGGGGGCATTTTGTATAAACACTAGGTACACAAAAATTCACAAACAACTAAGACTAACAATGCAAAAAAGCCGTTCACAATAAATAATAAACACATAAAAAAAAACACATTCAGAAAGAAATTAATTTAATTCATGAAAAAATAATTATGTTACAACCGGACAACTAAAAACACTTCGAAAATATACACAATAGCTGCTTTGCTCATAATAATTAAATTAAAATTGATAGCTGACATAGGAAGAATGCAAGATATACTACAGATGGCAATAAAAGTCCAAAGTTGAAATATTTCCTCTCTTTCCAGTAGGTATATTGGTATATATATATATATATATATATATATATATATATATATATATATATATATATATATATATATATATATATATATATATATATATATTCCTATTCACCCTTTTCCCATATGTTGGAAATTCCGTAATCATAAAAGATAAAAGTTTCTTTGATGACCGGATGGCCGCGGGAAAATCCAATTTAATAAAATTCATGATATGGATTTGTAAACTTGGATGAAAACAATCTCTAGTTTAAAAATATTTTCAAATGTTCTGTCATGTTAGAATTATTTGTAAGAAAAGTTTTGAGGATAAATTGTGTTATTATTCGATAATTATGTTACAAACGGCAACGCTGTCAGTAGAATCCCCTTCGAGCATAGACAAAATCATAGACAGTAGCAGCGGCGATATCTAGGAAAAAAGATTATGCGACCCCAGAATAAGTATTTTTCGAAGTAGATAGAGAATAAAATGATTCACTTGCAGATTTACTGGATGAAAAAAGGCTAAAAAATATGCTAACATGCCAAATCGTTTAAAAACATGCTAATCATCAAAGAAATATGCCAAATTTAGCCATAAAAATGCCAAATTGGCGACACTGAGCTTAAAATCCTTTTTTGAAAATACCGGCAGCAGATTAATTTTTTATACCAACAAATAACGTTCGATTAAGGCTGTGAACGTGAATTTTTAAAACGCAGACGCGTATGCACATTTCCTAGTTCATTGTATATTCAAAGAACGGGAAGATGGTTGAAAAAATTACGGAAAAAAACCGTGCACCTGCATTTTGATGGAGAGAAGCAATTACTCTGGCAGGAATTTTAGATTTAGATTTCTATCGACTTCCTAATACAGCTGTTCCCATCTATTACGTCAGATTTGAACGAAAAATTACGAATTCATGAGTTGCCTTAGTAACTATGCGTGTTTGATGAATATTAATGAGAGATGCGAAAGTTGAAAAAAGTCTTTATAACGTTAACGAAAAGTGAAAAGAAGGGGAGAATATCATCAACTAATGTAAGAGGTCCTGAAAACAAATATTTACAAAAAAGATGTGGTTCATGTAGGGTTGCCATCACCTAAATTGCCGATGCCGGACAAAAATTTTAAACACCCCGGACATTTCTGTGAAATTTTGTTTTTCCCCGGACACACCGTAAAATTTTTTTGAATAAAATAAAGCATCGAAGACAGTCTTCATTTTATACACAGTACCTACGTGTCATGTCTGTTCTCGATGTTATATTTGTTTTAATGTTTTTCAATTTTAGAGCTTGTGACTAGTTTCCACTTCTATCCTCTTGAGAAAGTCTCCAAATAAGGGACGAAATATTGAGGAATAAATAAGAAAAAGGAACCAACCAATAGTCATTGACCCCTCACCCGATTAATTTTTATTTGTTAAATTAACCTAAGGGTCGAAAAGGTATCAAAATTTTATTATATATATATATATATATATATATATATATATATATATATATATATATATATATATATATATATATATATATATATATGACGAAACGCGTTTGCTCAATAGATTTATATTCCAACCTGTGAAAAGTTAGCTTTTTTATTTCTTTATAAAGTTATAATAATTTTCATTACTTCAGCAATTTTCAGTCGATCGATCTCTCGGTATAAAGTGCATGAGCTAAAAATTCGTGCTTTCGAATTCACCTTGAAGTGAGAGGGGTCCGATTATTATAAAAAGATGCAGGTGCTCGTTCCGACGAACCCTTCCACTGTTGGTGTAAATGTTAAACCTGCTCCTTAGTCCGATTCGGGGTCCACCTGTGTGTAAAAAAACGAATAAAATGCGTGGACCGGTTTCACATTATGTAATTAAATTTCCCCCCGATGTCACAAGTTCTGGAGAAATCTGCCCGAGGATGTCTTCGAAGTCGTATATCCGAATATGAGGTAGATTCCACGGAAACCTATCGCTATCTGATAATTTCAAATATTTGAGAAACTACGTACTTAATTGTCTTTTAGATTCAAAATTACATCGAATTTCCATTCACTCAAAATTATATATATATTGACAGATGACATATTATTGAAAGTTGACAGACTGTTGAAAGATGACAGATGATCGAAAGATGACAGATTTGAGGTTATGTCTACCCTAAGTTTATTTATATTTAATATTTAAATATTCCTAGAAACAGATGGCTATTCCCTTGGATTTATCGAATAAAATTTTTTTCACAAATCTAGAAAATACCCAGACTATTCAGTCGTAATGTTAATTTGATTTACTGAATACTAGAACCATTATTACATTTGATGGAACGAAGTTCCTTATCGCATGTTACACTCCACAAACTCGTCGAATAAAAGCTAGGCCTAAAAATGTGTAACCGTAACAGTCACGTGCGCGCCAGCTATATCCGCATATGCGTATGTGTTCAGCAAGACGTGCAAGTCATATAACTCATAATCTCTCTTATTCATTTGATTACTCTTGAACGTTGTTGTTCCTCTATTAATAAAGAATACATTATGAAAGTGATGCAGTTGAAGTTGAGGATAGCGATGATGAAGTCAGATGAGTACCAGTATTTGTAAATTTCAGTAAGATTACAAACAATTTACCATTTATTCGTGAAATGATAATCAGAGATCGAAATAAATAATTAAAAGAAATTACTCGGAACTATGTTCTATATTCCATTGGTATTGGTAGGTGTGGATGGTGACCGATGCGCTGCGACGTTATTAGATCTATTGTGCCCCATCTTCTTCTGATTCTCGATGTGTTCTCGTTTACAGCAGCCCCTCAAGCCTCAATACCTTCAGGAATTTGAGGATTTTAAGGGGGTCTATCCGTGGTATTTCTTCTACAGTCAGCTGGTATGATTCCAGTGTGTTCAGTCTTTCATGATGCACAGCATAGCACTCCATCAGTATGTGGTGGGGTGTTTCTGGACGTTCCTTGCAGAATCTGTAGGTGCTGTCCCCCTCTAAACCTAGCTTCCTTAGGTGTTCTTTGAGTCTGCAATGCCCCGTAAGAAATCCTGTGATTGTCTTTGGACTAGTTTTGCTGAGGTTAATCAGTGTCTTCGATCTTGCTCGGTTGAACTTTCCGAGAAGATCTTTGGCCTGCCTCAATCCTTGAAGTCTTTGCCAGTATGTTGCTCTCATTGCTTCTTCAGCTTTATTGAGTTCTTCTTGGAAGTAAGATTTTCCAAGTCCGCAGAAAGGTTCTGGCCCGATTAATGGCGTTGACGCACCCTTTCGTGCCAGGGCGTCTGCTTGTTCATTACCCTTCACTCCGACGTGCCCCGGCACCCAGAGGAGGATCACTTTGTTGTTCTTGCCCAGATCGTTTAGTTTGTCTAGGCATTCACAAACCATCTTTGAGTTGATGTTATAAGAGCTCAACGCTTTGATGGCTGCTTGGCTATCGGAGAGGATCGCAATTTCCTTGTTCCGGTATTTTCTTATTGAGGTTGAACTGAATGCACCTTTCTATGGCGTGAATTTCCGCTTGAAAAATACTGGGGAACTGGCCCATGGGTTCTGAGTATTTGGTACGAGGCCCAACGACTCCTGCTCCAGTTCCTTCGGGAGTTTTAGACCCGTCCGTATACCATATTATGGTATTCTTCTCCAGTGCTCGAATGGATTCTATGCTCCATTCCTTCTTGGTATTTAGTTCCGTTCGAAATAATTTCTTGAAACTAAATTTCCTGGTAATTTCGTCAGTTGGGAGGTCAGCAAGGTGTGCACTTCCGGTAAGGGTTGAGTCCCTTGTACCGTATGCAGCACCTTTGAGTCCAACTTTAGCCAACCTAAGGTTTGCTCCCCAAGCAGTTCTCCCCACCATGATGTGGAGAGGAGTGAGGTCCAGAACGACCTCTAGTGCTGCTTCTATATTCCATACATTTCAATGTTTTTTTGTGTAAAGCTACTTAGCACATTTGAAGTCATAAAATTTTTTGAAGTGAAACTTCTTTGAGCGCATGAGGGTAAAATTCTCACGGATGAAACGGAAGGGGGACTTTTTTATCCAAGAGGGAGAGAGCTATTGAGAGAGTGAAAAAGGGCGAACGTAGCATGAAGTACATGGCCATGGAGCGAGAAGAGGGAGAGAGCGAGTGAGAGATAGAGATCGAGAGAGAAAGGGTGATCGATAAAAATACACGCTATTTGTTGATGTATTCGTCTGCCTAGTAGTTAAATATTAGAACTTTAGATGGCAATTCTGTCGCATAACGTCTTGTATTACAGTAGAGGCATATCTTTCTCATTTATTTATATTATCATTAATATGTATACAGTGAGTTAAATTCATAAATAAACATTTTGAGATAAATTTGTTAATAATCCTATACCAAGCAGTTGTTGAGTAAGTAATATATTTGTTATCTTTCTGTTAATTCATAATTTTTTATGTTAATTCGTTTGAAGGTTAGGAAATTTTAATTTTTACAAATAAAATATGGCATTTTAATTTGCCACTCGTAATTTGATAATGTATTATACTATTTTTCATAAAATATAAAATAAAAATATTTCATAAGTTCTCTTTTCTAAATTTTAATATTAGAAGAAAAGAGATTAAAAAATTAGTTTGCCAAAGTTTCACGTCCGACATGTGTTCTTTGTAAGCACGCACTTTTTTTTAAATTAGAGCGCACCTATCTTTGTTATTTTCGTATACGATTGTCTTTAAGCTCTTATACTGAAACTTGGGAAATAAATCCCACAAAAATAGCATTGTACTTTACGAACCGGCATTACAAATCAAACTTCATCATTATACAGATGTATCAAGTTATAATTTAAAAAAGGGAACACAAAAACATAATATCCTACTGTTTAATCAACAATTTTTATAATATATCAACTGCCATACCGTCGCAATGAAAGGAACCCGAAATATCTTCATGAAAAAACACCGCATCAAAATTCAGACTCAACTCAGCTTCATCATTTGAATCGGTAGACTTGGCGAACACAAAAGGGTTGGGGGTGCAGGTAGATCAATCATCCCGTCCCCCATATTAATTGAAATCTGCTACGAATTCAACCCTTTCTTTTTTTTTCAATTTGCCGTCAGGTAGTATACGTCTGACCTATTTTATGAACGAATGTAAATATCCCATGTTTCTTTATTTATACGTAATGATGGGCTCCACATTGGCAGATGTTAGCAAACAGGTGACCAGCATCAAACGCTTTTTCACCACTCAGGGAAGACTGATTTATTTAAATTATAACTAATAAAGCCCTCTCCTTGCGGAAATATTCATGGATAATTTGGAAAATCTAATTCACAATAATAAACTCACTAAAAATAGCCTTTACTGGTATAGATATGTGGACGATGTATTAAAATGCTTCACAGGGACTACAAGACAACTTAGTTCCTTTCTTAATTTCATTAATTCATTACATCCTGATATTAAATTCACAGTTGAATATGAAACAGGGGGTTTTATTAGTTTTTTGGATTTGACAATAGAAAGAAATAGCAATAAACATGCATTTTCGATAAGCCATCCCATTCGGACCTCACGATACACAATTCGTCTTAACATCCTTACTAACATGAATTAGCAGCATTTAATAGCATGATAAATAGACTCATTAATATACCGTTATCTCAAGAAAATTACACTAAGGAATTACAAATCATAAAACAAATAGCGCACAATGATGGATATCCTCCAAAAATAATAAATAATATTTTAACAAGAAGATTGTATAAGGCAGCCATTTTTCAAGTTTATCCGAACGTTATAGATAATGATAAAAACATTAAATTATTAACTTTTTTTTTTTTTAACTCGAGGGACCTACAGTTTAACGCCGGTTCCGAACGGCCAATGGGCTTGTAAACTATGTACATTACCAACAATTTTTAATCATATATAACCACTAAATTCCGGACATACACAACACCCAAGAGCGAGGTGGGACTCGAACCCACAATCCTCGGTTTACAAACGGTATAAGGCGATTCACCTTACCGCTGGGCTACCGAGGCCTCTCAAATTATATAGGTGACAACCCAACACTCAAAATTTCAACCTTTCTGTCAAATCGAAATTTAAAAATTGCATTCAAAACTCAGAATACCATTGGAAAACATATTAAAAATTCAAAAGACTATTTCACTCATTCCATTTTTAGTGAGAAAGTTTCCATAGCTACTCTCGTTTCACAGCGATAAAACATGCAAGCCGGCAAAACTTACTATTTAGTTAGTATTTCAGCGATTATATAACTCATGTGTGAATGAGCCAATAGAATCCATGAATTTTGCATAACGACTGCGTATAGATAAGTGAATATACCCTTAACGACGGACGTGATATAATCGTTTTGGTGTTTCGCCTCGTGTCAAAATGTATGAATATTTTCATATTGACGGTGTTTTGACGTTTGTCAAAAAAAATTAATATTTTTTATTCGTTATATAATCGTAACGAATACCACTCGAGCAATCGAAAATAATCGATTATACTGACCTCGTCACTCGGCGTATTTTTTTAAAACACCACTCGAGCTGCACTCTCGTGGTGTATTGGCGAAACAATTTTCATATTAACAAAATATAGTGAAAATCAAAAACTGTGAAGATTTATTTGATATTAATATTTAAATTATAATTTCAACTGTCAAAAAGCTTTCAAAATTTGAATACTAAGGACGCTAGTAAGAAATTCGGCGATTATTTTGATTCAAAAGAATATAAAACGCAGTTACAATAAGAATATGTACAATTACAAAGAGTATGTACAAATAACTTATTGTCAGTTGTAACAACTCTCAATAAACAAAATTTCCTGAAAAAATTGATTTTAAAAATGATACGTGTCTAAAGAAAACACTGATAGTTCATTTTTGAAAGACTTTCGAATTCAGTAAGTGGAATCCGATAAAAAGAAGCAATTTTGAAGTTACGAAAATAAAAGTTTAAAATCTTTAAAGCACTTATGATATTTTGTATTTTCCGATATACGGACATAATTTCAACCAAAACAATATAAAACTCTGCCAAAGATTCAAGAATTACGTTTATAACCTATAAATATTCGAAGATCTTTGTGTTCTGTCATTTGATAGATCTGACAACTCTAATAAATAAAAATTCCCTAGATTTAAATTGTTGTCTAAAAAATGACAAGTCATTGAATATTCAACGTAACATCTGATTGGTAATTTCTATAATATTTGAGTTTAGCAGGTGGAAACACATATTTCGAGCCTGAAACATTAACAACCTAATGTATAAATATACAGCTTGGTAATATAAATGAATCAACCGCGCAAGGGTGCCAAAATGGAAGTTCAAAATATTATATTCTATTTACTGGATTTCAGGAATTCAACTTAAGAATTTTTAAAGCACTTATAATATTTTGTATTTTCCGAAATACGACCTTAACTCCAACCGAAACAATATAATACTCAGCCACAGATACAAGAATTACGTTTATAACCTATAAATTTTCGAAGAACTCTGTGTTCTATCATTTGATAGGTCTGACAACTCTAATAAAAAAAATTCCCTAGATTCAAATTGTAATTTCTAAAAAATGACATGTCATTGAATATCCAACGTAAGATTACATTTATATGATAATATTTGAATTCAGCAGGTGGAAACACATATTTCGAGCCATAAACATTAACAATCTAATGTATAAATATACTGCTTGGTAATATAAATGAATCAATGACTACGCAAATACTAAATACCCATTATCCGCGCAAGGGTGCTAAAATGGAAGTTTAAAATATTATATTCTATTTACTGGATTTTAGGAATTCAACTTAAAAATCTTTAAAGCACTTATAATATTTTGTATTTTCCGATATACGACCTTAACTCCAACCGAAACAATGTAATACTCAGTCACAGATACAAGAATTACGTTTATAACCTATAAATATTCCAAGAACTCTGTGTTCTGTCATTTGATAGGTTTGACAACTCTAATAAAAAAAATTCCCTAGATTCTCTAAAAATGACATGTCATTGAATATTCAACGTAAGATTAGATTGGTCATTTCTATGATATTTGAATTCAGCAGGCGGAAACGCATATTTCGAGCCATAAACATTAACAACCTAATGTATAAATACACAGCTTAATAATCTAAATGAATCAATGACTACGCAAATATAAAATCCCCATTATCTGACAGGGTGCCACCTTTTGTGTCGATTTCAGTAGAAGATTCACAACGAAATCTAGGTCATCCGGTCATCACCCATCTAAATCACATAAAAACCCTAAATATAATTGATTTAATCATCCCCCATTCTTTCTATGCCCCTAATCGATCTACCTGCTCGAGAGGCAATCTATGCCAAACGCATCATCTCTCAACCCCATCATCCCTTCCTGGTGGGGTTCATTAGACAGAAATCTGGGTCGTAAAAGGGTTATGGGAACGGGGGGCACCTGCAGAACGCCTTTCGGCGGTTCCCTAGATCCACCATATGTCTGGACGCGTTTTTACGTACGTTTTTTCAAGCGTAGGTATGCATTCGACATGTTTCAAACATCAAATGGCATCGTAATCTACACACATGTCGCGAGTGTTCTTCGATGAGGGCTAATTTTGAGACTCGCTCGAATATCTGTTTCTCCAGCGTCGAAGTTCTGTGTTATTTGAAACAAGGAAATGAAAAATATAGAACATAATATTCAAGTTATTCATCGAAGTCAAAATTCTCCATGTAGTTTTGGAATGATCAGGCCGATAACTTGATGTAAATTAATAAATATATTAAGTAAAACAATGGTTAATAAATAGTTATTTATGTACCAAGTGCGTTATAAAGATCATAACGCCCGATGGGCGTTAGGATCTAGTAACGCACGTGGAGCATACAAGATTTTATTTTTCACGAAAAAATTATTTTATTACAATGAACAATCGATTTTAAAATCGGTTCATTGCTCCTATACTTTCCATTTTCCTTCTCATAGTAGGCATGTCATTTGTTGATATTTTGACGTCTGTGAATATTTTTGTCATCATATTTAGTTGATGTCATTGCTGCTTTCTTTGTGTTGTCTTATAGAAATAATGGAAATGAAAATGAATTTACCCAAGAATATCATTGAAAATGCAGCCAAAGGTGCGAATAATTAATTTCCGGAGAAATCCAGAGTATACGACTAGGATTATGATTATTTAATCAATGGAAGTGGCTTCATTTCTCCTCGTACAATTAGCGGGCGTTATGATCCATAATGCCCGCTCATAACGCCGTAGGGCATAATGAATGTATTTATAGCAACCGCATCTAAGGTAAAATCAACAAAAATAATATACAAGTGAAAAATGAAACAATTCAGGTACACGTTTATTGAATGAAATACGCATGACACGTTTCGATGAAATTTCACCTTCTTCATCATATGCTGATTTAAAAATGAATATATTCTTCCTATATATCCAATACAAGAAATAAATAACAAACTTGGCTATTCACTAGGAGACCTGAGTATTTGCATATATACAGTGTGTCGCATTTAAGATGAAGACACCCGCATATTATGGTTATTTGAAGAAACACAGATTTGAATTTTCGTACAGTCATAAAAGGTGATGAGTAATATTTTTTAAGATACTTAACTGAATTCTGAATTTCAAACTCGGCCTACTACGAATTGACAAATAGGGCCGATTCTCAATATTTTGTTTCGCGTTAGAGATATGGAAAAAAGTTATGATAAAAATTTTTTTTAGGCTCATATACCAATTTTCATGACTAAATTCGCATTTTCAATTTTTTCAATATTTTGGTTATAATTCAAAATTATTAAGTTTATCTCTCAATTTGATAACTAGAACGCTAAGGAAACTAAGAACTTGACTACTTGATAGTTTAATACAACCCCATTAGTGGTGAATGTATCGTCATCACTGAACATAATCTTCTTCAAAAAATGTCTGTAGTTTAAAAAATTACCTTGAGCCCAATAACAATAGTCCAATCTTTTATTATTATCGCCTTCTTCAAATGAATGCAAGAACTTAGGTTTATACGGTTTAATTTTGTGACGTTTGAAGCATCTTCTAATTTTATCCTTGCCAATATTAAGTTGAGATGATAAATCTCGGAGGCTCATGAATGGATTTGCTCGATTTTCCGCCAATATAAGGTTATCCTCAAGATGCGGGTGTATTCGACGAGGTTGACCATTCTGATACATTTTAACAACACTGCCAGTTTCATTGAAAACAGCATTTACAGCGGCTGTTTTCCATGAGTAACAAAAGCACGTTCCGGGTGTCTCAAGTTAAACTCTACAGCAACTTGTCTGCTGCTACGAGAATTATCACCAAACAACCCAATTATTTCGATTTTTTCAGGTAAAGTTAATGGCCTTTTGATTCTCTGATCACTAATTCACTAAATTTAACTTAACGCAATACTTCAAACTAACTAGTATTTAACACTTCTGTCAATTTTATTATTTTCCATGGCACACTAAGTATAACATTGAAAAAATAAAACTCTTAATAATTTTGGGATACCAAAATATTAATAAATTTGAAAATGCGAATTTTGTCAAGAAAATTGGTATATGGGCCTAAACAAATTTTCTGAACAACTTTTTCTCATAACATTTTTCGATATCTCTAACGCGAAACAAAATATTGAGAATCGGCCCTATTTGTCAATTCGTAGTAGGCCGAGTTTAGAATTCAGAATTCAGTTGAGTATCTCAAAAAATATGTCCCACCGCCGTTCATGACCCTGAGAAAATTCAAATCTATATTTCTTTGAATAACTGAAATATGGGGGTGTCTTCATCTTAAATGCGACACACTGTATATATATATATATATATATATATATATATATATATATATATATATATATATATATATATATATATATATATATACTAGCTGACCCGGCAAACGTTGTTCTGCCATTAAATTATTTTGATCTATCTATATTTTATATCTTTTCATCTATCTGCCGATGTATATCTACCTATCCACCTATATATCTATCTAGATAGTTATCTGTCTTTCTATCTTTCTATCTATCTATCTATCTATCTATCTATCTATCTATCTATCTATCTATCTATCTATCTGAGTATCTATCTGACTCGGCAAACATTGTTCAAATTATTAGAATGGCTATTAAAAAAAAAATATGGGTTGTTGATAGAAGGGTGAAAATTTAGAGTTGTATGTATTTTGTAATGCAACATCTTAAAAAATAAAAAATTTCGTCCAAAAAATTTATCAAAATGTTTGGGGTGGATCACTCTAATCATTAGGGGTATGACAAATATATTACGACCTATTCTCAGACCGACTTTTGTTATTATTATATTTCCATCTTGCAACCCTATTGCGGATCTGTGGATAGAATAAGAAAAAAAGAAAATCGCGATGGAAAAATAGGGGTTGATCGTAGAAGGGTAAAAAAATGAGAGTAATATGAATTTTTCTATTCTAAGTCATGACAAAATATAAATAAAAATCTTGCCGAAAAAATTTAAGTTTATAATTAACAGATGAAAAATAGGGGTTGATCGTAGAGGGGTGGAAGTTTAGGGTTGTATGTATTTTTGAATGTTGTATCATAAAAAAAATGAAACAGAAAATTTTTCCCGAAAAATTGGATAAAAAATTAAGGGGTTGACCACCCTCAACATTCAGGGGAATGAAAAATAGATGTTGTCCGATTCTCAGACCTACTCGATAAGCACACAAAGTTTCATGAGAATCGGTCGAGTCATTTCGGAATTTAACAAATAAAAATAGGGGTTGATCGTAGAGGGGTGAAAATTTAGGGTTATATGTATTTTTGAATGCTATATCATAAAAAAATATAAAAGAAAATTTTGTCTGAAAAATAAAAATAAATAATTAAGGGGTGGACCGACCACCCTTAACATTTAGGGGGATGAAAAATAGATGGTAGCCGATTCTCAGACCTACCCGATATGCGCACAAAATTTCATGAGAATCGGTTAAGCCATTTCGGAGGAGTTTAACTTCTAACACCGTGACACGAGAATTTTATATATTAGATATATATATATATATATATATATATATATATATATATATATATATATATATATATATATATATATATATATATATATAATTACAAACATTAAGGTCCACTATAGAATTGCCAAATTGATCATACTACAAGCCACTTCTTAATCTTTTCAAAATCACGGAACTATTTTTATTCGCGAAGTATGTGAAGTCTAACGTGCGATAAGTCGCTCATATATTTTCAGTAATATTTTACACTTAGTCAATATGTTATTAAAAATAACCAATATTTCAACGTTATCTTATCCTGGTTCAACAATAGTGTATTCTTATGTATTTTAGATTTCTAAATTAAAAATCATAATAAAAATGAGAGATCAGCTCTCGCTTGAGAAATACAGTGACATTCCAATCTTAAGAGTAGACTTCATCAGGAAGTTTTGTTTTAAGTTGTCACACCTGTGCAACTGTCAAACCGTTCCAGTAGTATGTAGGTTATGAATATAATTATTTCAGCTGTGATTGTGAATTTTATTTAGATTATGTTGAAATTAGTGTTGAATATCTGGTTTTTATTGTTTTTGAGGCGAAAACTTCAAATGTCCCGAATATGTATTCATTTAAAGAATAATTTTTGTGATATTTGGGGTTTCGTCACACAAATGGGAGTAAAATGTATCAGTTTTTCTAGACGCAAATGAAATGTGCCATTCTCATTTTCCTCAACCTTAAAGCCAAGAAAACATTAAATGTTTTCTTTTCTTTCGGTGATATTAACAAGATTTCCAAATTTACTCTACAGAAGCCACCCGCAAGTTGAATATCAATTTTCCCTACAATGATTAATTTGCAGTGTATAAACGCCCGCATATTGGATGCATGTCGTCAACCCAAATACTGCTAAAATGCTGAATTATTCATAACTGCATCAATAGATTCCAACGCCCTTACCAGTTACCGAAAATTACCCACATCTCCTTTCCAAATTCTAATGAAAATTGCCAGGAGAAATGGAAATAACAAAGGAATTCGCCATGTTGCCAGCGCCTATGCATACACACCAAATAATGAACCCGTTTGATTGGCAGCAGTGACGGCGTGATGTAAGAAGTTACGTTGTTAATGAGCATTAGAAAATATCATGTATCTTGAAAAATTAATATGCGATAGAATTATCTGATCAATTAACTTTTCACGCCAATAATTAATTTCAAGAGAGTTGAGTAGTATTCAGACAACTCTCTCAGTTCCTCAAGACAATATACCGCTATTTTGAGAAGCAAGTGTTTTAGAGTACCATGGAGAAGTGGCTAGCACGAGTTCCTTAGTTATGTCCATTTGTCCATGTTCTAGCTTTAGCATGAAGAGCAGATTTTAGTGCAAAGAATGCAACAAAGATTGACACAACACAAGAGTGATTGCCGATTAGGTAAAAACTCTTGTGCAGTAGTAGAACATCATAAAAACACTGGTCATTTATTTGGTTATGACAAAGTGAAAATATTACAAAAAGAATAAAATAATAAAAGCAGATTGTTCCATGAGATGTGCCACATCAAGAAAAATAAAAATAGGGTAGTTAAGTAACATAAATATTCTAACATTTTAGAACTTATTTAAATATCAATCACTCTGTAGTTTTGTTTTTAAATCTTTGCCTCACGTGCACCCGGTTCTTTATTTGTGATGTTTCTTATGATTAGTCTCGTTCCGAACATGTTGTTGAACGTTCGTGTTAATTTATTTAGTGACTGACGTTGTGTATTTGTAAGTAGATTGATTTTTTTGTAGTCTGTTTTTTTCAACTGTTTGTATTTTACATTTGTAGATTTTCTCCGGAGGAAGTCAATAATGAATTGACGAAATATAGAGATTATAAACGAATAAGTTTTCTTTGTCACAAGACCGCTTCCCAACATAACATTTCTTTTCAATATATATATATATATATATATATATATATATATATATATATATATATATATATATATATATATATATATATATATATAATCTTTCAAGAATTATTAGCAATAACAGGCTTGTTGAATCTCAAAAAACTCGATTTTATTAAAAAGTTGACGTTTCGCCACGACATTCGTGGCTTTATCAAAAAAAACGTGGCGAAACGTCAACTTTTTAATAAAATCGAGTTTTTTGAGATTCAACAAGCCTGTCCTTGCTAAAAATTATCAAAAGATTAGAAATAGTTCACAGGCAACAACAATTCGAATGAATAATATAATATATATATATATATATATATATATATATATATAAAATATATATATATATATATATATATATATATATATATATATATATATATATATATATATATTATTTATTCGAATTGTTGTTGCCTGTGAACTATTTCTAATCTCTTGATAATTATTAGCAATAACAGGCTTGTTGAATCTTAAAAAACTCGAGTTTATTAAAAAGTTGGCGAAACGTCAACTTTTTAATAAAATCGAGTTTTTTAAGATTCAACAAGCCTGTTATTGCTAATAATTATCAAGAGATTATATATATATATATATATATACATTAATATATATATATATATATATATATATATATATATATATATATATATATATATATATATATATAACACATTTGCATATCCTAGTAAACGATCGTTTCAGAGTCAATGTCAATTCGAAACTGCGGTCATAAATTTAAGATACCATTTATTTTCAAGTTGAGGCCAGTAAAAATTCACATGTTATTCGAGAATATCCTCTACTATCCCCAGCTGCGCCTTCCATGATCCTAGAACCTAGACAGAGAGATAGCCATCGTCAGCGTTTCGCTCTCATAGTGAATATGAAGAGATAGAAGAGGGCAAATTTGATGTAATGAACGGAAGTGGAGACTATAACAGGCCTCACTTCCGCCGAGTTGAGCAAGTCTTTTCTATATTATCGCTCGCGATGTCTGGCCTGGCTGCCTTTTATTTTGGTGAATGCAAATTCACCGGCCTTTTTTATCAGTTGATGCGTAACGGTTTCTGCCTTTTTCAAGGGCAACCGAATCAAATTAAAACACACAATGGTACAATTTTAAGAAGACATTAATTCTTATTGATCGGTCAGGCATTGAAAATCGTCAGTAGAGGAATCCCTACAAAATTCAACATTTTATTCTGGTAGGGTTGAAGTTGAATAAAAATATGAATATTATGATATTGTAAATAAAACTCCACAGTTTTTGATTTTTACTATATTTTGTTAACATGACAATTGTTTCGCCAATACACAGTGGCTTCTTCAAATGTATAATACGTACTAACTTTTACAACGAGAATATTGAAAGATAAAGGAAGGGAAGATACAATAAGAATAAGGAAAACCTAAACGTAATCACGTAGCAGGTAGAAAGAACAAACTGTTAATGACTTGGGAAAACACAATAGGCACAAATATTCAATATTACATCTAGGAAAGATTTAACAACGGTGAATTATTCATATCTAATAATTGGTCATTTAAAAAATCCATAAATATAGATCGTAAGCTCAACTTTAAAAAACATATACGAAATGTAATTCTGAAAATTTCCTATAAAACTAACTTTTTGGCCAGAAATAATAGTGATGTGGATGAAAAGTCCAGAATAATTCTCTATGATGCTTTGATTCTTCCACATTTACAATACTGTTCTAGTTTGCTGTATTTTTCTTCAAAGAATAACCTAAGACAATTGCAAATCTTGGAAAACAGAAGCATGCGCAGTATATTAAAAGCTAACAAATACACACCCATCAAACACTTACTGAAAGTACTAGACTGGTTGAATATAGAAAAACTTCTAAAGTACCAAGTTTTGAAATATTTAAAAAAAGTGCAGTTGGGATTCGTTTCTGATGACATGGGAAAATTGGTCAGTCAGAATTGTGAGGTACACAGCCAAGAAACAAGAACAAGCAAAGACTTTCATATGAGAAACCATGGAACAGAAAGTTAAAACTCTATCTTTGGTTTGGGTATTTCATAGTTCAATTCACTACCTGCCAACTTAAAATTGACCACTTCGCTAGTATGGTTCAAGAGAAAACTGAAAGCAATCCTCCAAGAAAATCGATAAAGAATAAGAATATTAAATAGTGTAATTTATGTAAATATGTATTTTTTTTGTAGTAGCCTTAGTGCTAGTTAAACTATTACTTACTTACTTATATACTTTAGGAAATGAACCACAAGTTAGCTTATAGATTCCTGATTTATTTTGTTGTGTAGTTTTATCTTTTGAATTTTTAATATGTTTTCCAATGGTATTCTGAGTTTTGAATGCTATTTTTAAATTTCGATTTGACAAAAAGGTTGAAATTTTGAGTGCCACCTATGAATAAGTTAATAATTAAAAGTTTTTATCATTATCTATTACGTTCGGATACACTTGAAAAACGGCTGCCTTATACAATCTTCTTGTTAAAATATTATCCATTATTGTGCGCTATTTGTTTTATGATTTGTAATTCGTTAGTGTAATTTTCTTGTGATAACGGTATATTAATGAGTCTATTTATCATGCTATTATATGCTGCTAATTTATGTTGGTAAGGATGTAAAAACGAATTGTGTATCGTGAGGTCCGAATGGGATGGCTTATGGAAAATCAAAAATGAATATTTTGACTGCATTAGATGATTCCGAAAATTTGATAAAGATTGAGGAAAATTAGAATTTGCATATCTATAATAGCTGCATTGTGCCATTTAATATCATAGAAGTTCTTCCTAAATTTATTGGTTCTCGTTCTATGGTATGTACTCAACGTGATATATAGGAAAAAAAAGAGCTTGTGGGCTTCTCCAGCCTTCTTCTCTATAACCACCTAGTTTCTCCCACTCATGGTTGTAGTGGTAGATAGCTCTTGGTCTGCATTTATGAGTAAGGCAGTTTGGTCTTGGTGGATGGCGCAAAATTCTGATGGAAATTTTTTCTTTTTTCAACACATTGTATGACTTATACCTCAAGTGTATATATGTGTGACATTGATGAGGACTTCTTTGGAATATTCCAGATTGTATTCAAATGTAATCGTGTGTTCTAGAATGTTGTAAACCAATACATTTCGATCGTTTAAGGTATATAAGCCGCTTGGTTAGCCAAGTACTTAGATACGATGGCTAGTATTTTGGAGGTCCAGGGTTCGCACCTCGAGGTCAACTGCTTGCATACTTACAAGGTGAATTCTGGCTTAATATTAGCCTCTGAACCCTACTCACATTTCCTCCTATTCTCCATAAAATTCCTGTCTCACCCATCCTTAAGCATACATACAAGTGTATCCTCTGATCTGACTGAAGGAGTTCCTCCCGATAACTCAAACTGTCCTCCTCCCTGACACATACTTCAGGGAGAAATGAAACACGTGGAATTAGTCATTTTTTGGCTTTCTTTTCAGTTAAGTGCTACACTGTTTCTATTACTAGCTAACGTAGCTAGTAAATATATACAATTGAAAATAAAAAGAACAAAGACAATTCAACTAGGATTATAATCTCAAAGATTAGTTGAATGTAGGTACATTATTTCTTGAACATAACTTCACCAAATCACCTTCTATGATTTTGGCATCTGATTTTGAATCTGACAATTGTCAGACTGAAAAGTATGACTTTGATACGAACATTAAATAGTTTCCGATATAGCAGTCTAAAATTCAGCCAGTACTCCATCCAGAAAGGAAACATCGACCCTGAATATGTTAGTCTTGCTTATGTTACATATGAGTCTACTTCTTCGGACCCTTCCGCGAACCCACTGATCATAATGCACGGATTATTTGGATCTAAATCAAATTGGAACACCTTATGTAAGAAATACCATGAGAAAACGACACCACCGAGGAAAATAGTAGCTCTGGATGCCAGAAATCACGGAGACAGCCCACATCATCCACAACACAACTACAAGGCACTTGTTTTAGATGTGAAGCTGCTCATGGAGAATTTGGAAATCAAAAGTGCGTGTATTTTAGGGCATTCTATGGGAGGTGCAACTGCTATGCTACTAGCTTTGAATCATCCAACCTTGGTGGAGAAACTCATAGTCGAAGACATTTCTCCAGTGGCTATAAAACTTGGAAATTTGACTCCCTTTATAAACGCTATGATTGATGTAGATATTCCTTATGGTATTTCATTACCAGAAGCAAGGGCTAAGGCGGATTTCCAGCTGATGCAAAATGGCATAACCAAGAGAGAATTGAGAAGATTCTTACTGACCAATTTGGTGAAAAAACCAGACGGAGGTTTCAGATGGAGGTTGAATTTACCTACTCTTCAATCAAATTATAGGAAACTTGAAAACTTTCCTTTGGTAAAAGGGAAGGTATTTGGAGGACCGACAATTTTTATTGGAGGGGAGGAATCGAGTGCTATCAAGAGAGGAGATATATCGAAAATAAAGACTATATTTCCGAATAGTGAATTTAAATTTGTGAAGGGTGCAGGTCATTGGGTGCACATGGATAGGTTGGAGGAATTTCTGAGTATTAGTTTGGAATTCCTTAATAGGAGTACCTAATTTTAATCGTAATAAGATTTATATCAGCCCTAAAGATAAGTTTCCTCCAGTTGTTATAGAAAAAATACAAGGCAGTCAAACGTTTGTTGAAGATTTTATTTGGATAACAAGTTTTTCATTTAATGAAAGTGTTTTTTTTATTTCGAGAAAATTTGTACGTAGGTATCGAAAAAAAACTATAATACTTTTAAAATAATATTAGATATATATTTGATAACATAAATTTTTATTTTTAAAACATTTATTTTTATTTATACAAGAAAATAAGAAGGTTTCCCTTTGGTTTCTAACGGTTGGAATTCCAAAGTTTAAAATGATTGTATAACGCTTTTAAAGTCTACACAGTCTGGAGTTATTCTCGATTTTTTATGGTGGTAGGCAAAAGTACCAGGGACCTTTTGCAATTAGATTGCAGTCTCAACCCCTACACCTTTTAAACCCCAATAAAAAACGATTAATGAAGGCGGTCGAGCGGATAATAGGAAAACGTCGTTTTTAAATTTCGAATGGGTGTTGAAAGTTGCTCCTTGGTCCGTAGGAAGAACAAAGAAGTTTGGTTTGTATTCTAAGCTGAAACGAAGAGTGTATTACCAAACCGATTGTTGAGGACTTATGGATATGAAATGCAATACCTACTCTTTTGAAAGAACGTATATGTAAATATAAATTATACCTCAATTTAGACAGAATTTAGTGATGCAAAAACAATATACAGAGTGTTATTTAAAGAGTGGAGATTTATTAATATGAAAAATTTAAATTTGATCTGAGTTTCTTTCTAAATTGTAGGGGGCGCCACCTACAGAGCAATTTGTCTTTTTGGAAGTCACAACTTTGTCGTGCATGGATTTTTCACATTTTCTAGAGGAAGAATCGATTCGTCTATCACTTTTACGTGAAAAATATATCCTTTTTCGAGATATTTTGATTTAAATTAATAGACGCATCCAATTTTCTTCTAAATGATTCGCGAACTTTTTAAATAAGAATATCCAGTAGGCTAGGAAGTTTATCCTCAATGTTTTTTATTTTTCACTTGTATATTATATATTGCTATAAATACACTCATTATGCCCGACGGCGTAATGAGCGGTCGTTATGGATCATAACGCCCGCTCATTGTACGAGGCTGCATTTTCTATGATATTCTAGGGTAAATTCATTTTCATTTCCATTATTTCTATAAGACTACACAAAGAAAAGCAATGACATTCACTAAATATGATGACAATAATATTCACAAACGTCAAAATATCAACAAATGACATGCCTACCATGAGAAGGAAAATGGAAAGTATAGGAGCAATGAACCGATTTTTAAATCGATTTTTCATTATAATAAAATAATTTTTTCGTGAAAAATAAAATCTTGTATGAACCACGTGCGTTACTAGATCCTAACAGCCATCGGGCAACATTCATCCCTCGGGCCGAATGTTACCCTCTGGACGTTGGGATCTATATAACGCACTTGGTACATAAATAACTATTATGTTTCGGAAAACAAATTTTGACTGTTTCTATCTGCCGCCCTTCAAGCTACGATTCCACCGGAGGAACATTGTTGTTGCTGTTGCGTGGAATTAATCAATTGTTGCCCAGCAAGAACCAACGGGGAGGTTTCTTGCCAGAAATGAAATAGGTCCCTCCCAAAAATAGATTAAAATAAAATTCTTGTCATAAAAGTCAAACAAAACTTAATAAAATAACAACAAAATAAAATATACATTCAGACCTAACCAAAAAAATTTAAATAAATTCTTTGGTATAGACATCTAGTTTTTTATAATTCCGGTAATTATCGATAATACAACAGACTGTCCCGATTTGCTTGAAATTTCGGAATAAAGCCTATTTTGGCTTATCTGACTTCATATTCGGCTTTTTCAGGCTAAAATATGCTATAATCCGAAATTTCAAGAAAATCGGGGCAGTCTGTTGTATTATCGATAATTACCATAATTCCTGCATAGATGCCAGTGCCAAACAGAGACTTTTTCCCTAGTAAAAAGTAAACACTACCAACAAAATAATTTATTTTTTACCTGTGATCCGGTTAGCCAAGGATGTCTCTCATAATTTCTGATATTAAAAGCGCGATTCTGTTGTTTGTTACGCTGCACCAAATTGTTTAATTCCGGGGTAGGTCGCAATGTTTTTATTAAAACTTTATCGTCATAAGTGCACTAAAGTTATGGGATAACAAACGTAAATGTTCCTTAAAATTTCCTCATTTTTCGGCAACAAATGTTGACTGCTGCTACTTTTCGACTGTTTCCATTTTGAGCGGTAAACTTCAAAAGAAAACAGGAAACATGTGTAAAAAAATCCGTGTTTTTATCGCAGTGAAAACGTATCGAGAACGCATCTAGTAAACATTCGTTTCTCAAATTTTCAGTGTGCAGTGAAGTACGAAAACGAATAAATTTATAGCTACGGTTCCACCGGAGGAACATTTTTGTTGCTATTGCTTGTTTCCGAAAATGTTCCAAAATGTACCTAAATGTTCCTCAAAATTTCTTTATGTTTCGGCAAAATATGTTGATTGTTTCTACTAAACAATATGCAACTACATATTGAGAATTTTAGTTGCTCCAGTGGAAACAGGAAATTTACGTATGTTGCCATAAGTTTCTACCCTTGGCAAAAGGTAGAAACATTCAGCAACAAAATCTTCCTCCGGTGGAACTGTAGCTTTAACTTATTTACGATATTCCAGTGATTACAAATTAAATCTGATTCACTGAGCAAACTAGAATTCACTCAAAAGTACCACACGTACAAAATTTAGAACATCGAATCAGTCACGTTCCAAAGTTCGCGTTCAAGTCAGTATAATTGAACAAATAGATAAAAACGTTTTTCTGTGTAAATTATGCCCGATCCGTACTTTTCGTAAACGTGTGGAATAGTACAAAGAACGAGCGAATAAAATTACACAAGATTACAATATGTTTATAGATCGGCTATATAAATAAACTTCAAGAGGATTCAACACTTCTAAGATTAGGATGGGTCGTTAACCTGGACTACGACTGGAAGTTATACAAGTCCCTATGATTTTCTGCTTCTAGTCGAGCTGCGAGTGTACGGGGGAGGTTCCAAAAACCTCGCACCTGTTACAGGTGCGTTTTTCATAAAAATATTTAAAGTGGTATGAAAATGACAATAAAAAAATTTTTTTTCTCTTAAAACTTTAACACCCTGTATTTCGGAAAGGAATCGGTTTCGGACCATAGTTTATATGGCAAACTACCATTATTTCATCAGATGCACTTCCTTAAATATTGTACCTTACTTTTGAAACACCCTGTATATATATATATATATATATATATATATATATATATATATATATATATATATATATATATATATATATATTCAGGGTGATTAACACTGTTTAGAATGCAAGAAAATAAGAAAACTTCTCAAATGAAATTATGTCCGAAAATGCTTCGTTTCCGTGATACAGGGCGTTAAAGTTTTAAGAAAAAAATGCCTTTATCATAAATTAAATGTGTACGTATCTCGTTTGGTTTTCAGTTAATGAAAAAAAGTAACACATTCAAAAACCTAACTTAGAAATCCATACAAAACACCATATCAGTTTTTAGCGATTTTGCCATGCATCAAAATGGCTTTCATTTCTTCAAAAACGTTCGTCGTGCGAAAAAAAATCAAGAAACCAAATTAACTCCAAAGTAAATGAGTATTTCATTAATAATATTGATTTCAAGAAAAAGCAGTGGCGTTTTCTTGAAAAAAAAATCAATACAAATCCTGTTCTTCAATGGTCAAAAGAAGTGTACCTACCAAATTTTGTGGAAATATCTGGAGTGGTAGGAAAGTTATGACAAAATACATTTTTTTCTTATAACTTCAACACCCTGTATCTCGGAAACGAAGCATTTTCGGACATTCTATACAGTGTTAAAAGGAAAGAATCAACTTAAAAATCACACTGTATATATTATATTATATATACCTATATATATACAGGGTGATTCATTAATAAGTGTAAATATTTTAAAGAGAAAATTTTGAGCTCAAATTATGAAGATCTAACCCAATTTGCCTATACAAAATATTTCTCCTTACTGATTTACAGGGTGTTTCATTTAGATTATTAAAAATGAATTTTATTCATTACTTGAATGCTGCTCTATATTTCCTTATGATATTTGGCAGTAAGTTAAAGTATTCTGGGACACATCAAATGATAGTAAAGAAGACTTTCTCGCTATCATCAGTGGCGTACGGCAGACTTTCGGGAAGAGTTCGTTATTCCTTAATTCTACGCCACATGCAGAATTGTCATTTTAGTATTAATATTTGATTCTCCAATATTTACTCTATAAATAAGGCACTCTTGTTACGTTACGCTAGAGCCACTATTTTTCGAGATATTTTAACGTTGAACATATAGCTGCACAATTCTTTTAGTTTTTATGTACGAGTCTGTCGGTGTTTTTTTGTCATACGATTGCATGTATTACGTTAAATAAACATTATTAGGTATTTTTTTCAATTTATAATAATATTAACAAACAATTTTAAAACAGAACAACTACAAAAATATCCCAAACGATAAAATACTTGCCAGGAACTAGGGCAGCAAATTGTAAATTCCGCTAATTTTATTTGCGAATCAGCCAAACATATTTTTTTAAAGTTAGAAGATCGTTTAGCGAAGAATGGATAATCTCATTGAGGTTAACGGAGATCACATTGAACATATGTTGTAAATTGTTTTCAAGTTTTGTTCATGAATTTTGATATTCTTCCAAAAATTGTAAAGAAGATTTCTTGATAAATTAAGTATTTATTTTGACTTTTTTATGTAGCGCTGGATATTTTTGTAGTTGTTCTGTTTTAAATTGTTTGTTAATATTATTATAAATCTGAAACAAAATACCTAATAATGATTATTTTGAGTATTACATCCAATCGCATGACAAAAACACCGACATGACTCTTACATAAAAATCAAAGAATTGTGCAGCCATATGTTCAACGTTTAAATTTCTCGAAAGAATAGTGAGCTCTAGCGTTACGGAAACACGAGTGCCTTATTTACAGAGAAAAATATTGCGAGAATCGAAAAATTATACTTAAAATGACAATTCTGTCAGTTGGCGTAGAATTTAGGAAACAAGAAACTCTTTCCCGGTGTCCCTGCCGTACGCCACTGGTGATAGCCAGAAAGTCTTCTGTACTATAAGTTGATGTCTCCCAAACTACTTTAACTTACTGCCAAATATCATAAAGAAATATCAAGCAGCATTCGAGTAAATGAACAAATTTCATTTTTTAATAATCTAAATAAAAACACCCTGTGAATAAGTAAGGAGAAAATATTTTGTAGGAGCAAATTGGGTTAGATCTTCATATTTTTGAGCTCAAAATATTTACACATATAATGAATCACCCTGTATATATATATAAATATATATATATATATATATATATATAAATATATATATATATATATATATATATATATATATATATATATATATATATATATATGTATATATATTCTGTGGACTTATAATTACTTACTTTTAACTGTTTTGCTCACTCGTTCGCATAGTTCGATTTTGAATGGAAGTTTTGTTAGTAGCTGATAACTTATTTTCCTTATGTCGTTTTTGCTACTTTATTTACTTTGTCATATGTAAGTTATGGTCTACCCTTTTTATCAATAAGTAAAATTTCAATGTGTTTTTCAGTATTCCTAAGGAACGACCACATTTTGGGTCCGAAATATAGAATTTTTATTAAATATAAATAAATATTTACGCTACAGGGCGTTTCATTCATAATTGGAAATATTTCATCTTTAAAACCTTGGACTCAAAATATGAAGATCCAACCACAACATATACAGAAAATATGGCGCAGAACTAACATACAAGGTGTTTCATTTAAAAATTAATTTCACTATTACTATTATTGATGTACTTTAAAACTATTGACAATACTAGAATATCAAAAAGCTTCTTTCAGATTATTTTCTAGGACACCCTATAATTCATCAATGGATGATATTTTCTCTATGTGATCTGGGCTAAATCTGCATATTTTGACCACAAAATTTTTCTCATTATTAATGTAACACAAAATATATATATATATATATATATATATATATATATATATATATATATATATATATATATATATATATATATATATATATATTCCCTGTCGCTACATTTGGGCACTTCCACCGTCCCTCAAAAAAACAACTGAGCTAAAATATGGTGAGGTTGGTTTTTCTGCAGAGTAAGTAATACAAGAGAAATTAGTGTGAATTTCAGTCAAACTCAAGGAATATCCTAATTTTTATACGGATGTACCTACTATAATTAATTTTTCAAAACTACTGCATAAAAGTAGTGTCTTGGTCAATTTAGAGTGTAGAGGGAGTTTTTTTTAAAACTTTTCTTCACTTCTATCTCTAGATGGAAGGACATTTGTATGTTAATTGAAGAAATACACTCAATTTATAAAAAAAATTACGTTTTCTTCCCCATAACGTTATTTTTAAATCTTTAAATGAGACTGTATAACATTTGTGCAAAGTACCGAGATAATAAAAGTTTCAAATCGTTACAAATTATGCACAGCCTTGAATATTTTTTCGAGTAATGACTTGACGAACAATTCCTGGTATAATTTCCTGGGAATAATTCCATATAAAGATTCAGAGACTTTTCTATACCAGCATCTGTAGTACAAACACAAAACCGCCACGGTTGTAGATCGGCCCTCAGAAAGAAATCATTCTTTTTTACGAATTCTATCCCAATCAACTTAGAGCCGTTTAACTTCCGAACTTGCCCCGTATATTCGCGTCTCGATCTCGCAGACGGCCATGCAAATGTAACGCCGCCTACGTTTCGTAATTTTTAGGGTGTAGATTTTTGGGCGTGCTCGTGAGAAACGTTGCTCGCTGTACGCCGGTGACTCACGAGGAAGACATAAAAGTTACGCTAAATACGGGGGACGAAAATGACGAATTAACGAAGCTACGTCGAAACTGATACGAGCATTTTTCACCGTGTTTTCAATTAGAGATATTAATTTCGTCACAGAGAGAATAGGCTTGGGAAATATAAAAAACGGGGATTTTTCATGCCGTGAAAGTTATCATATCAGAAGTTATATTCCACTTGTTTTTTTAGCTAGGAAATTTTCACTTATAATCTCCCTAGTGCTTCAATTATTTCAGGAAATGTTTTCGAAGGAACGCATTTTCTAGAAAAATTTGTGGCTGAGGAAAAATTTCCGGAAGGACGCGGGGGATTCGGTAAGAAGATTTCACACCTAAAGTTTATTTGAAATAAATCTGATATGTTTCATTTTGAAGCTTATCATATGATAGCTGTAAAGAAAAAAATTTCCACTTATTAATTTTGTTCGCCTAGCTACACAGGAGGACAGGTGTGAAATTTTCTTTGGAATTAATTCAATCATATTATCAGTGCGCAGTGAAGCTCTGTAACTTATATCGTATCCTTCCATCCAGGGCCGCCGGCCTAAGGCGAAAATTGCAAGTGTGCTAGATTCAAATTTTATGCCCCTGCCGGGGGTCTGGGAGGTATGAAGTTTTTTGAAATTTAAGGTCCAAAAACACAGTTTTTGTGCACTTTTGCGCCTTGTAGAATATTAAATTTATGTATGACAATTTGATTCATTATTGATTGACTTGATATGTTCAGTACTCTTACTTGTACTATAACCACTATTATGTCAAATAAACTAATGAAAGTTTAACTCTAGGTAACGTTGCAATGTTTTTATGCTTATACTGCAATTACTAGCTAATGCGGGAATCACCGTCCACCGGACCTAAGATAAATTTCCATATGTCATGGGTAAAAGAAAATAAAGCAACAGAACATAGTTAACTAATAATAAAAGTGTTTATTAATGGCGCAAACACAAAAAAAAATTATTAACTATTAGGATAGTACATAGTCTCTTTTATCATACATTTTATACAAGGGCTTTTCTTGCTTTCATTTCGGAGAATGAATTTACTATCTTAATTTCAGACGCCAATTGGCTAGAAATGCAAAGCCGGGGAAGGGGGAGGGAGGCAGTAAGATGAGTCACAACACTTTCCGCGTCCCGCCACGAGACGACTGTTCTACTGACCTTGGACCTTGGTCAAGGGCATCAGACTTACTGTATTTCAGAACTCATTGGGGTAACCGGGTAGATCTTCGGTTTTACCTTGAAATGTAATAGTCTCAAGACAAAATTCCTTCTATAGTCGGCGGCAAATAATTGGATGCTTGGGATTTTTAGCTGTGTGAATTAATTTGTCAATCCACAAACTGGCAACGACGCTGGGCAAGGGGTGTAGAGGGGAGTGTACAGCTGTTTAGTGTCCAAGCTTCCAATGATATGCCGGCGAGTATAGTTTAAATATTTTTGCCCAATATTTTAATCAGTTTCTAAAAATTTGCCAAATTTCTTATTTTTTTTTTACAAAAATTGGTCAATTTAATGCCCCTCCAAAAGGCTTGAGTGTGCGGCTGCACACTTCGCACACCCCTTAGGCCGGCCCTGCTTCCATCATTTTTGTTTTTATTTACTCAAATGTTCTCTAATCTAAGTGCCTCTCCATCGACGCACCGCTTGGAGCAGTCTGTGCTGCCAGCTTTCAAGAGGTCGAATTCATTTCTGGATACGAGTGCAGAAGAATTGCTTGAGAGGGTGGGTGTATTGAGAAGATAAAATTTGTATTGAAACTGCAGATTGCCCAACGACCGCTTGAAGCTGTCAACACTGACTACTCCAAAAGGTTCGTCTATGGAGGAGCTGACTCAATCTTGAGAATCTTCGGAGGTCCGCAAAATGTTAAAACCGACGAAAAAACATGAAATCTCAAAATAAAAATGGCGGCCGTTGAAAAAACAAATTGAAACCAACAGAAAACCCTTTCCTTACATCAACTCAATCTATGTTCAGCATATATATATATATATATATATATATATATATATATATATATATATATATATATATATATATACATACAGTGTGGAAAAAAAATATGGACTTACCCTAACAATTTGGTAGCCTTTAGGTTTTATGGGAAACGCTCGAACAGGTCGATTCAGTTTTTCTGTTTCCTACATTTTGGCCAAATTATTATGTTCTTTCAATGACATCTGTCAAAAATATGACGTCATGGACATTTTTCTGAAATGACAGTATATAGCATGCGATACGTCATTTGAAAGCTCTTGCTTCACTCAGTATGTTCCTAGATTTTTATGCGATTCTATAGCTTCGTTTCAAGATAGCCGCGGTAAAATTGTAAAAATTATTTTTAATTGACTCCCAGTAAAAGAATAACTCTTTCTCGATTTATCAGAAGAAAAAAATTAATCATCATACTCACACAGTACTAAGGCTTTATCATTTAATTCCTCTCCTTACATTAAGTTTCTTGGCCTGAGCTTGTTTTTCAATTCCATGGCATTAAAATAGAAGTTTTGGACGGCCGCCATTTTGAAACGGAGCTGCAGAATCGCATAAAAATTTAGAATCATAGTAAGTGAAGCATGAGCTTTCAAACGATGTATCGCATGCTATATACTGTCATTTGAGAAAAATGTCGATGACGTCATATTTTTGACAGATGTGATTAAAAGAACAAAATAATTTAGTCAAAATGTAGGAAACAGAAAAACTAAATCGACTTGTTCGAGCGTTTTCCATAAAACCTGAAGGCTACCAAATTATTAGTGTAAGTCCATACTTTTTTTCCACACTGTATATATATATATATATATATATATATATATATATATATATATATATATAATATTTATATATATATATATATATATATTTATATATATATATATATATATATATATATATATATTATTTGAATTGTTGTTGCCAGTGAACTATTTTCAACTTTTTGATAATTATTAGCAATAATAGGCTTGGTGAATCTCAAATAAACTCGATTTTATTAAAAAGTTTACGTTTTTGCCAACGACATTCGTGGCTTTTTTCAAACTTTATATATATATATATATATATATATATATATATAGGTATATATATAATATATATATATATATATATATAGATATATATATATAATATATATATAGATATAGTATATATATATATATATATGTATATATATATATATATATATATATATATATATATATATATATACCGAGTGTCCACGGAAGGTGGACACCCCTTCTCTAGGGGCTCACCCCTATAACTTTTTTGTTTTCGGAGATAATGTATAATGAAATTTAGAGGATCTGTTTAATGCATAAAACTGCATTTTTTGACAAGTAACTCAAGTTCATGCAACTTTCGGTTTCACCGGAAATGACATAAACTTTAGATTTTCGAATGAGACACCTGTTATATTTTAAGTTTTTTTGTCTCCATATGACATTTAGAATACAACCATGTATCATTTGTTAGTTTTTGTAACCTTTTTTTCATTTTGTTTTCGAAATGAATTTTCATTTTAGAGGGCTATGGATGCGTTCAAATAACTAATATCAGTCGTAAAATGTTTGTTAAAATACAAATTTCCTGTTTTCGATCAAAATGGTGCAGCTATGTGACTTTCAATTTTAAAACTATTATTACTATTTTTTTCAAATGGCAACATGGTGGCTCGTCGGGTTAAAAAAAAAGATAATTTCATTACGATTAATTCGATACCGCACTCTAGGTATTAGGCTGAAAGAAAACTTTCAATTAAAACCTGAAATCCCATAACCTTAGAACTTTCTTCAAATGAAGAATCTTATTGATACTAAAATAACATTTGAAATCATCGAGTAGTCTGTGACCAACACAACTGAAACAAAATAAGGCCGAAGCTAAGCCTACAAATCTACGTCCCAGGGCGGTAAACGCATCTATAGCCCTCTAGAATAAATATTTCTTTCGGAAAGACAAATGAAACAACGGTTACAAAAAGTAACAAATGATACATGGTTGCATTTTAATTGTCATATGAAGACAAAAAAACATAAAATATACCAGGTGTCCCATTTAAAAACTGAAAGTTTATGTCACTTCCGGTGAAACCGGAAGTTGCATGAAGTTGAGTAATACAATAAAAAATGTTGTCCAAAAAATTTTATAAAAATGTTTGGGAGGACCACCCTAATCATTTAGGGGTATGAAAAGTATTCTCAGACCGACTATCATCATTTTAGATTGCCGTCTTACAACCCTATTGCGGATCTGTGGATAAACTAAAAATCGCGATGGAATGATAAGGGTTGATCGTAGAGGGGTGAAGCATTTCACAAGATTTATTTCAGGATCCAGATTACTCATGATTTTCCAAATTGTCGCGTTAAACCGTCAGCTCGAATGTCTTAGACGCTTCTTAACACATCTGCTATTAAAGCACAATGCGAATTGAAATTTCTAAATACGAAAGTTTAATATTTCTCTTCATTCATATTTCAACAGTATTGAGCCATTCCCACAGATACCCCAACCCTAAAAACGCCGAGATTCTTTAGACGTCGAACTGGTTATTCTGGTGTTCTCGCAAATGTTTTTTGCCATTCTAATTTCAAACCGTAATCAAATATTGGGCAACCCAGAGGAGATATAAATATAAAGGTACATGAGTGTGTGTGTGTGTGTGCGTGAATGTTACCTATACACGCATAACGTAGTAGGTTGGTTTTGTATAAAATTTAGGGGATAATTATGGAGTGGCGAATTTAGTACTGGTACGATGACATGCGGCCCACACCTGTTCCACTTTGAAATACAGTATCACTAGTATAGACGAAGATGTGAAAAATGATCTTCATAAACGATGAGACCTAGATTCAAAATGTCGCAGCTGTTACATTTAAAACGTCATTGTTTTAATTCACTAAGAAACTGAAGCTTTTTCGTTTTTTCCAGCTCTTAAAGTATTTTTTCTAATTTTGACATATAAAGTGACACTTTTTAAAACTGATTGACATTATGAAACGTCTTACTTTTTGTAACTAGTTGCACAAAGTAAAATTTTATGCAATTGGTGACGAAAAATGTATTTCAAAATTAGTGACAAAAAGAATTATTCTATTTATTAAACTGTTATAATACAAGTTAAAAACATAAATTATAAATTAATTAATTATTATAAATATTGATAACACAATTATTGCAATTATTCAAATTAATTCCCGACGACATATTTTTTTCATTGCTCGAACTTGCTGTTATTCGGGAAGCGGCGCACATTGCATTAGATGTTTCACCAAATATTTCTGCGCTATAAGTTTTTTATTATTCATGGAATTTTCAACATATCCCTCCGCAACAGAGGTAGATTTCCAACCTCCATGCCTCTTTAATTTTAAAATATCAGCGCCACTGTCTGCTAGGAAAGTGGCAGAGCTTCTTCTGGAGCAGTGGCCAGTATATAGAACAGGATTTGAAAGACCAAGAAATTGTGCAATAACTTTTGGCAGACTGCTAAATGTGTTAATTCCCACAGGATTTCTGGTACATTTTCTATTCGCATATTTTACAAAAAATCTGTTGTGTTTAAGAACCTGGGGACGCAACTTAATATATTTTCTTAATATTTCAACAAGATTCGTATTTTCAATGGTAATTGCAAACTGCCTTATAACTTTTGTTTTTGAAGGTGGGATATCAACACGAAAATGGCTTCCTTTCTCTATAACATTTTCAACTGGAAGAAATGTTAATTCTGCTTTTCTGCATGCTCCTGCCATTCCAATTATCATTGCAACCTTAGCCATTAAGTATTCTTTGTCATCAGCTTCCACTAAAAATTTGGCCAAATCTTCTTTAATAAAAACTTTTGACTTTTTAGCACTGTACCCGTCCGCTTGCCTATCAAATTTGTATATTTTTTAATATCAATATTCCTTTTCAGATTTAGTTCAGACCTTAACATTGAGTAAAGTGTCCATAATGAGGAAACTTTTAGATCTTTCTTACCTTCAAAATATGCAAGTAAAATTTTCTCATTAACATGTTTAATTTTCTTCTCATCACACCACGTAACAAATTTTTCGTATGCCAAATCATAAACTGCCTTTGACTTTTTGGGAATTACTGATAATAGAGCATTACCTGCTGCCTCTTCAATATCGCTTGGTAGCTCTTCAGAACTTGAATCACTCATTTTTTTTTAAATAAAACTAAAAATATATCAATCTCGCTAAAAACCTTCCGTCTAGACTTTTTTACAAAATGTCAAACTGACAACTAACATGAAGTAACAGCATCAAACTAAATTTATGTTTTCCAAATTTTTATCAATTATATTAAATTTTATTTTTTTATTACTTTCTTCAAAATTAGAAAAAATCTTGTATGCAATACGTTACGAAATGAAATTTTGTGTAACTTGTGAGTTTCTGCGAAACTCACTTCGTTCGTTCCGCAAAAATCTCACGCGTTACACAAAATTAGGCATTTCGTAACTGATGGCATAAATAGCTATTATCCCATCGTATTTTTCATGATGAGCGGTCTTATTTCGGACGCATTATAAATATATATATATATATATATATATATATATATATATATATATATATATATATCTATATATATATTTATATATACATATTTATATATATATATTTATATATATATATATATATATATATATATATATATATATATATATATATATATATATATATATATATATATTTTGAAAAACTTGATTCACGGAATGAACCGCGTAAAAGATTTGAAAAAAATCTCGACGTTTCGGGCTCCTTTTGCGAAGCCATCTTCAGGCGAATTAGAAGGGAAGTAATTCAGGCACGTGGCCTCAATCTGCCTAGCCCACGGATCGAATTTTGGAGGAATCGGAAACAATACGATTGCGTGGGCTCAACCTGCCTCCTCCATTAACCGTCTTGCTTCCTGTCAACTCTGAAGTCTCAATCTGTTTACTCTTCAGAGTCACTGACGGGCCGATCGTCGCGTGGCCGTATTTATAGGGGAGGGGGTGGGATACTCACGCTCATCAGTGCGGGATGCACTCTGATTGGGCGTTACATGGCGACCACTGAGAAGTGGTTTCCATGCTGATGGGAGTCTGTGACTGTCATCTCGGGTGTTCAAACAATTTGCGACGTTTTTTCTATTTTCTACAGCTTCACGGATAATTCGGGATTTGAAAGATCGGACGGGAGCAATAGTTCTTGTATTGGGGAAATCGATAATGTGGCCTGTTTGGGTGTGATGTTGGGAAAGGGCGTTGGCGATATCTGAGTGTCTTACCGAAAGTGAATGTTCCTTGGCACGGACCTGAATTCGTCGGTTCGTTTGTCCTATATAGGAACGAGGACAATTGGAACAGGGAATCTCATAAACACCGTGATTTTCGTTAGTAATACATATATAAATATATATATATATATATATATATATATATATATATATATATATATATATATATATATATATATATATATATATATATATATATATATATATATATATATATATATGTATATATATATATATATATATATTGTTAGAAATTTAAATAATTAGGAAGATAGGAAATTAAATTCACTTATAGTCAATATCATTCACTTTTCAATAATTCGAAACTCAATGAAATACAACACAGCGAAAGCGGCAAGTTTACCCGAGCAGAGAGATTATCTGAATGTCGGCGTAACCCTTGTTATTTTCATTCCTGTGCGACCCAATAATAATTTACGTGGCTCAAGTACTTAATAAATCAAATAAAGAAATACTCTGCACTCCACACTAAACAGCGCACAAGAACCTCTCGCCACGTCATCATTCGATACTCCCTTTGACCGGCAGCGGCTTTCATAATAATGTTGAAAATAACCAAAACAAGAGACTCAATTCTCCGTCGGCTAATTTCTAACAATATATATGTCACCGGAAGATAACGAGATCCGCAAGTTTATAAATTTCCTAGGAAATTTATAAACCTTCGTAGGATTCTAAACGAGAGAAGAATTGTATTATTTTACGTCTACATTTTCTCAAATTTATTAATTTGCGACGTCTCGTGGTAAGTTTATAAACTAACGGATATCCATTCGTAAGATTCTAAACGGTTCGACCAATCACAGAAGAGCTTTTTATTTTACGCTTCTTTGAAATACGGCAAATAACACACTGCTCTCTGATTGGTCGATGTTGACATTGGCAAAGTTTGTGTCTATAGACTTTTAGGTACAGGATCAGTCTTGCCAGACTATAAATTTAATACAGGGTTACTTTTTTACATAATATGCTAATGACCCCTACTTCACTCTACCAAAATAAAACAACAGAAATGGCTGATGCTACGATATTAAAGAGGTTTATTAAAAAAAGAAAAAACAATCATAAAACATTTTAACGACATTTTTAATTTTTTCATCTATACATTCCGATTTCTTACTACTTTGGCCATGGCCACTATAAAACTTTCGTAGCGCAGTGGTAAATTTCTCTTCGTCAACAAATTTTCTAGCATTTACCGCACTATCTTCACCATTTTGGCTATCCGCAGCTTCTAAGTCGTTGATTATGGTTATAGTTTAGTAACCTTAGCAAAATAAAACTATTTTCACAGTTCCAACATAGTTACAATAAGGGCGGAAACACATTATTGAAACGTTATACACCCCGACAAAACGCGACACGTGTTGAATAAAATCAAATCCTAGTAAATTCTATGACCAGAATCACACTATGAACTCCCGACGTCATGCGATACAGGCACACGCTACCTGATCTAGTCGACGTGTTGGGCGCTGTATGTTTCTAGGTAACAAACGATGTCAATCTGGAATTGTCAAATAAAGCGTACGTTCATACGTTGATACCCTATAATCTACTGAATTTTGGCAGAAATTTTACAAAAATGAACGAAGAACAATTAATTGCTTGTGTGTTGTGTGACATCACATGTTGGTAAGTACACATTATACATCAGGTATCAACACGTTTTGTCGCGTCGCGTTTCAATAATGTGTTTCGGCCTTAAACTTTACAAAAACACACGTGCTACTGATTTTGATTTGTTTATGTTCCGTGGTGGCGGCGGGGAGGAAGGATAAGGAACACGTGACTCATTCAACCAATCAGAGCGTACATGGCGTTTGATTATTGCTTACTTATTATTTTACGCGTGAGTTCCGTAAGTTTATCAATTTGCGAAAATATGGGCGAACAATAATACAATCTCTCGTTTAGAATCCTACGAAGGTATATATATATATATATATATATATATATATATATATATATATATATATATATATATATATATATATATATTATATATATATATATATATATATATATATAAATTTATAAATTTGGGGTTCTTGTTATTTTTCGGTGACATATATATATTGTGGACCCCCGGTAATCCGACAAACGCTATGCAAGGCAGTGTCGGACTTTCGAATGTGTCGAATTATAGAGTACTGTCTAATATTCCGGAACTTTTTGAAACAGAGTACTTACCTTGTAATTTGACAAATTACAGATCAGAATGATAAGATTCTATCTGTACTACAAATCATACTATACTACATACCTATGTATGTCGAATTTAGTAAATTAAACAACACAATAGGGGCCGTTCAAGTATTACGTAACGCAATTTTTGAAGATTTTTGACCCTCCCTCCCCCCTATGTAACGCTCCGTAACGTTTTCATGAACCCCTCCTCCCCCCCTATAAACGTTACGTAACACCCAAGTGACCATTTTTACCTAAAAGTCACAAATATGTTGCGCAAAGTACCGGAAAGTTGCTAAAATACCGTTTTTATTGTTTTAATCGTGTTTTCGTTAATAATAAACAAAACAAGAGATTTTTATTTAATAAACAATCATACATAATGTGATATGTTGAAAAGGGCTCAAATTTGTCCTAATAAACTTTTACTACTAATCTTACATTTGATTATGCCGTTTTCCTGACTTAGCCCTGTCGTTGCATACATTTTTAGCTAACTTCATCCACCATTATTTTTCCCATGCATTATTCAATTTTCGCTTATTAGCAGGTTTTCACTTTGAAAACCTGCTTATTGAAATGGGTGCGATTAGCAAAGTAGGACCTAGTCCCAAGATAGTTTTTCGTTTCATGACATTTCAGGATGCTTGGCATCAAAAACCCAATTTCAAAAGTCTCTCTTTCTCTACATATGTATATAATATATATATATATATATATATATATATATATATATATATATATATATATATATATATATATATATATATATATATATATAAGTGTTTTAAACACTTAATGAAAACTGGCAACGGAAACAAAATATAAATGACGAATAATACAGTCGAGGTATTCCCCATAAAACATAAACGGATAGAGTTGCCAACTTGGGACAACAAAATAAAACTGACTTACAATACAATCGAGGGATTCCCAGTAAAAAATAAACGAAAAGAGTTAACAACTTCGGAGATTCAAATTCTCTAGTTTTTTATTTCAATAAAAATCAATGTTACGTAGCGTGTTGTTCGAACCCCCCTCCCGCCCCTGTCACGCATCGTAACGTTTTACAAGACCCCCCCCTCCCCCCAAATTGCGTTACGTAATACTTGAACGCCCCCATAAAGAGCTTACGTTTTATTATAAAATTAACGTCATTAATGCTATAGAAGTTATAAAAAATAATAACTAAACTTTACTTTATGAAATAATTGTCCACATACAAATAATCAAAAACTATGAATAAAAATCAATTTTTTTAGTATTAAAATATTCATCAATTTTTTGGAACGAAGTTCCTTACGGCATGCTTGGAGGAGATGGGGATTTCGCTGCGGGACCAAACTGAAAAATATGCGAGACTAAATGTGTGACGGAAATAGACTGACGAAAGTCACGCTTTTAGTTAACACAAGCGAATATTGTATACCTTTCTCTTTGTCCCTCTTTCTTTCCGTTCTCTCATCCCTTCTCTTTCTGGTCCCACTCCGCCACGTCAATCGCCAATGCATTATATGTACTCATTAATTCATGTACAAGCAACTCGAAAACGTCAGATGTGAAACATCGAAATAATTTTGTATAAGTTATATGCATAAAGTAACAGATTAAGATATGAATCAGATATGGCATAATGAAAAGATAAAGTTTTACAAATTTGTTCCATAAAATAATGACTACGTATAGGTTTATATTCAATTATATAGCGTGGTGATACGTTATCCTCTCGTTATAAACACTCTTGCGTCTAATTTTTTGCATTGCGTTGACAACCGAGTGGTCTAAGTACTGAACCCTGGTGTGCCGTATTTCTGGGTTCGAATCCCAAAAGTTACTCCTGGCTTTTTAATTTTTTTTATTTACAATCTCGTTGCAGCTCTTGTCTCCACATTTCAATATTAATTATTTCAACTTGGATTAGTATAAGTTATCACTTTTGTCGTGCGCCCCGACACGCACATGTTTCGTTTTCGCAAATTGTGGTCCTTCTATATTATCCGAAGGAACTTCGTTCCTACCTGGTGTCCCATGACACCGTTTTTCTTGTTTTCCAAAATAAGTCGTGTGATTCAATAGTGATAGGCATGTAGGATTACAGGGGGCGCCGTATTAGACAGTGGCCGAATCACCGGAGGTCCACTGTATATATATATAACTGAGATTGAAGTCTCGCACATCACTTGGTGAAATATCATAAGAATATCAAAATTCCTTTAAATGCTAAATTAATTTCATTTGACGTTATCAACTTATTTCCTTCCACGCCAACTCAAGAAGTTAAAAATATTGTTAAGCGATATCTAGACATGAACCCAAATTTAACAACTCAAGCAGTCAACGAAACAATGTCTGCCTCAAACTTATGTTTGAAACAGAGTTATTTCAAATTTAATAATATAATATACAAACAAGAAGACGGATTGCCCATGGGATCACCGTTATCGCCTTTGTTGAGTGAAATTTTCATGAATAACTTTTTAATGCTGATAATAATTTAATTACTAACGTTTCATTATGGAGGTGTTATGTAAATGATATTTGTTGTATTTGGACCGGTACAGATAGGCAGTTAGATAATTTCCTTAAATATATAAATACTTTCTACAACTCTATCCAATTTACAAAAGAAGTAGAAAACGAAAACGGTATCTTGAATTTCTCAGACGTTCAGATTGCTAGGAATTTGAATTCTCTTATTTTCAACATTCATAGAAAACCAACCTTCACAGATACTTTAATTCACAGCGACAGTAACCAACACATTAAAATAAAACTCAGTGCTTTTCATTCGTTCATACATAGGTTGTTCACGATTCCATTATCGGAAACAACATTTTCAAACTGAAGTTAATACAATTTAATTATTAGCCACTAATAACGGTTACAATGAAAGTCTTATCGAAAGCTCATTGAGAAAAAACGAATAAAGTATTTGTTGCATTCAATATACCCCACGCAAACTATTAATGAAGAACAAAAATACTTCCCTATAAATTATGTGCCTAATTTGAGTAGCAAAATTTGTAACAGACTATCGAAAAATAACGTTAAAACAATTTGTACAAATAAAAGAAACTTGAAGTCATTCTTGGTCAATAATAAAGAAAAATCTAACATCGGAGAAAGCAGTGATATTTACAAAATATTTTGCGACGAATAAGAACATAAAAAGTCAATTTTACAAAACAAAAATACCACTGGCTTCTCTGAGCATTGTATAAAATTCAATCACTTCCTGGATTTCAACAAAATCAAATTGTTACATTCAGGTAACAAAGGAAAACGCCTTGACCTTCTTGAAATTCTCGAAATAAGTTCCGCCCATAATAGTCAATTACCACTTGTAAATGAACAAATTGATTTTCAGGTATCACCTTTGCTTTTGTCTGTCTTATAAAATAGGATGTAATACTCTCCTGTAGTCAGTCTTGATAATGAGTTCATAACTCGAAACATGTCTACTTTTCGTTACTGCTAAATACAGTATCATATTTTTTATATTGTGAAACATAAGCCTAGTGTTTTTTATTTTAAAGTTTATACTTTATTATATATATATATATATATATATATATATATATATATATATATATATATATATATATATATATATATATATATATATATTAATTATAATATTATATGGCAACCCAAAGTGACAGCACGTCATGAAAGTGCAAACTGAACTGTGGATTCCTTTATTATCGATCGATTCTTGCACTAATTGCAAGCACATTTTCAATAACATTTACCCGGTTGAATTAGTGATTAGCCTAAATTTTACATGAGCTCCATTTGGGTCAAATCGATTCCGCCGTTCGCATGATGCTAATTTCGTGTCCGTACCTATTGTTTGTTTTTACCATTATGTGGATAAAATGGACTCGTGGGTGGGTGGTGCACGACAAGGAAATATTATTAGGAAACACTTTGTGTTTGGTCGATTTAATCTCGATATTCGTTTTTCGACATTAAGCGGTCTGCCGGCGGCGGGCGATTAGTTGAAAATCGGTATTCTATAAGTATAGGAATGTCGTCGTACTGAGACACCTAAGGATTTTTTTTTCTACTCAAGGGACTTACAGTTTTACGCCGGTTCCGAACGGCCAATGGGCTCGAAACTGAGTCATTACCTAACAGTTTTTGTTTTTTATTTTGTTTCCGTGAAATGGGCTTGACTATAGATCATTGGCCAACAGAATAAATTTTAAAACAAAAGATCAAATCTTAATCAAATATGAATTAATGGAATTATGAAAATATATTTAGGTATATATATATATATATATATATATATATATATATATATATATATATATATATATATATATATATATATATATATATATATATATATATATATATATATATATATATATATATATATATATATATATATATATATATATATATATATACCTATATATATAGGTATATATATATATATATACCTATGTATATATATAGTACTTATATACAAGGGTGTCGATAAGGGGGGGGGGGGTAATGGGGGTAATCCCTAAGATACTTTTGACAAAAAAAAAGTTTTTTGCCTACACTTGACGAAAGAAAATAAAAGTGTATTACCACCAATTTTATGTAAAATTGGTGATAGGTAATACAATCTCGTGTAAAAATATATATTATTTTCTAGTTCAAAGCTTTTTTAAAAAAGGTTACTTCAGGAAGAATTACAAGAATTATGTCTATTTTCATTAAATATTACCTAAGTTTTGTTACCTTATAATTCTTTTCCTCAATATGCGAAGGGGCAAGGTCATACAAACAATAAAAGTGTTTTGAAAATTTATGTTGTTAATTTGTTACCCCCCAAAAGAAAAAATTATCGACGCCCTTGCTTATATATATATATATATATATATATATATATATATATATATAATATATATATATATATATATATATATATATATATATATATATATATATATATATATATATATATATATATATATATATATATATATATATATATATATATATATTTATATATATATATATATATATATATATATATATATATATATATATATTTAACAGGGTATTCGGCAAGACCAATAATTTTGCTTGTTTTATATACTATTTCCCCGCGATAAATTTCCTCTTTGTAGTTCATTTCCACGGTCCAGGATCTCGCGGATGGCATTAATCGCCTCCGTGGTTTGACCAAATCTCCCAAACCGGAGAGTTCGAACAATGTACCACTAATGTGTGATTGTCTTCCGAAGCAGGGGATTCTGCTTGTCGTTGCTGTTTCACTTCCAGGTTTTCCATCGCATACTTGGCTACGTCGTTCTGATGAAGACCAAAGAGTCCGAAACACGTGTCAACGGCTGCTTCGACATATGCGGGCTAGACCAATAATTTTGCTTGTTTTATATACTATTTCCACGCGATAAATTTCCTCTTTGTAGTATATATATATATATATATATATTTTTTTTTTCTTTTTCAAATATTCAGATATAAAGTATTTATTTCAAAACTTCAATTAAGTGGAAAGTTTCATCTTCGACATTCTGTTTATGAACATATAAATTTTCAAAATGGAATAGCGTCGAAAATACAGTAAATTGTTGTTAATATAGTCTTGAAAGTTTCACATAACTAAATAATTATATAAAAAATACATTATCAAATGCATCTATCTGTTACTGTTGTGAAATAAATCAATAACGTCAAACGCTTCCGAACGAAAATGTGGCCGATGCGACACAGAATTCTTCGATAACAAAATAGAATTATCGTTCGTATAGTTGAGATGAATCAACGAATAATTTTGCGTCCTCAACTTTGACCTTGCTTATCATCATTCTCCAGTCAAAATAGCTGCGATAAATTCGTATGAGCAGGAAACGAGAAATCTTTGTCGAAGATACGTTCGACGAAATTAGATTAATCTAAATTCTGGATTAATCGCGTATAAGAAAACATTAAACAAAGAATCAAATATTGTATTTACTTCGTTCAACGAAAATTTAATGAAATTACAAATATCAGAATATTTTTATCACATTTCTTTTAGCTATTAATATAACGAGATTATTATGTGATTTATACTAGTCGAGGACATTGCTAGCAATGTCCGAGACGGTTTTAAATCACTAATAATCGAGTTACATTCAAAGCTTTATCGTATCATTGAAAACGGCGATGTGAAAATAAAAGCAACAAGATTTTATGTCATTTCATTTCGGCATTTCAAAAAGTCATTAAAACCATGTAAGATTTTTATATGCCTGACGATATATTAGCTGCAGCCAACACTATAAGGTTGGACTTGCTTCCGGATAATTCTAAAATCCATTATAAAAAATAATATCGGCAGTTTAGTGAGTGGCGAAACAAAGAACATATTCAAGGTGCAGAAGAAACGGTGTTGCTGGTGTATTTCGCAAAACTCTCTGAGAAATATTCTGCTCCATCCTTATGGCCGAAATATTCCATGTTAGAACTTAAGGAATGTGTGGAAAACGATAAACACGGCGCTTTAATACGTTTCATCAAGAAGAAAAATGTTGGATATACAGCAATAAAGTCAAAAGTATTTACAAGAGAACAAGTCAACGAATTTTTGTTTTTTGTCCCAGATGAGGAGTTTTTAATGATGAAAGTTGCTTTTTTAATTGGAATTGGAAGAGCCTAACGAACCAATGAATTAGCGAAGATGACCACTACACGGAAGATGACGTTTCAGAGGACAAGCAGACGCTATCGGCAAAGGTGTATCCATCAAGATTAAAAACTGTCAAAATATTGTTTTATATGTTCATCAAAACAAGTTCTAATATTATTTGGTATCTAACGTATTATGCTTTCGTAACTAACGTATTATATTATGGTAACTAATCTATTATGAGTAACTAAGGTTTTATGTAGGTTTTGATGCGTTTATGATGTTAATAATTATTAATAAAGATTCAGTATAAAAATGTCTTAATCTTCAATGATACGATAAAATCTTCAATCGGCCAAAAGTCTACTTCTATTTTTATAATTTTTCTGTGCGTTTAATTACTTAATTTGACTGTGAAAATTTTTGAAATTTTGTGTTTTTAAATTTAAAATTGTTCATTGAAATCTGATCAGAATAAATGCTCAAACTACGTACTAACACTTGTTCCTGGCAAATGTAGAGCCTGTTCTGTTTATGAAAGAACTTAACATTCTTTCTAAAGCTACAGTTAGAGTTACACTATATTGGGAAATGTATAGTATTTGAGATATAATCAAAAATTTGAGTGAAATTCATAATTTTTACTAATTTTTTTATTTCTAGGTGGCGCCACGTCAATATTTTTCGAATTATATAAATTGAAAAACTACACATTAAATGCTATCAGTTCATATCATTATTGTAAAAATCGGTTTAGGTTTAAGATTCATAGATAGCACCACACATATAACGCTATAATTTTTCTATTCTTCGTGGGGAAAAATTTTTGAAAACACTTTTCTTATGAAATCATGTGTTTCATCGATATTCGTTGGAACTTTTAAAATCGGACCAGCTACTAACTTTTTGTCGTGATACTATAACCCCTTAGCTTCGCCTCGGGGTTAAAATATGCAACTATTGACAATAATTTCAGTTGCTCCAGTGAAAACAAGAAATTTACGTATGTTGCCTCAAGTTTCTACCCTTGGCAACAAGGAGAAACATTCAACAACAAAATTTCCTCCGGTGGAACTGTAGCTTAACAATTACAACCACAATTCTTCAATAATTCGTTAAAACTTATTCAATAAGTCTTATTAAATTCATATCTAGTTTGCGAGAAATATCGATTTGAACAATGAACTAATTATTAAGTTTTTATCCTACGAAAAACTTTCCATAAGGTGTAAGTGTAAGTCACGAGTGGTTTTCGGTAAATGCTTTCATTGATTTCGAAATTATTGAAGGAATTATCAAGTACATAGCACTTTCTTCATAAAGTGATCAATAAAATTTTTATCTGCTATAAAATATTATATTTAAATCACAGTTGAAACAGAAGCATTAAAATGATTTCAATCAAAGTTATATTCATCATCGATAATTATATTCTTCAACTCACATTGCTACTTAAAAATCACAAAAATGGGTATTTTAGACAATGAAAACTCAACCTACTACTTCATTCATATCTGAAATTTTGAAAAGTTCATTTCAGAAAGAAACAGTACATTTGTTATTCATCCTTTCTTCATTCGATTTAATATTCCACATAATTACAATTCATAACTATCTCAAAATTTTTGTTCCTTCGAAACCAAAATTTATTTTACGATCTGTTGCAGAATTGTCCATCTACCCTCGCTACATGACCAACTACTCGAAACTTTCAACAGAAATTAAAAATTCAAAGAAAAACAATCTAACTTCAAGAAATTTTGGATTGATGATAAAAGCCAAGATGATAGCACTTGATGTTCTCTATCCGACGCAAGAAGTTCAAAACTGTATATTTCGAAACAGAAGTTTGTTAGCAAGATTTTCTACTAACATAATTTCATTTCTGATATCTTAAAATGGGAAATGCTCAAAAAAATGATGCTCTCAATCTCAGCACAATCACTTAATCAAAACACCGTACATTCTCAACACATTCGAGCTATCGACTGCGAAATAACTTAAAATCATAACTTCCTCCAAATTCCAAGAAGTTCCCGGTCCTTGGAAACAGCGAACACTCAGACATTTCATACATCGATCAAAATAAGTTATTCATATTCTTCACCTTCGTTAAAACAACGCCAAATGTCACTTGAACAAACTAGAACATTTTTTCCCAAATTGGTTTCTCTATAAAGAATTATTTATAGCCGGGAGTAATACAAAATCACTAATTTTCACAACAGCAAACACTCTCCGATCAAAATAAGTTATCCATATTCACACATTCCTCAAAACAACCCCAAACGACACTTGAACAAACTAGAAAGATTTTTCTCAAATAGGTGTCTCTGTGAAGAAATTGGTAGATTAGGTATTTATAGTCGGGAGTAATTCCAAATCACTAATTTTCACAACAGCAAACACTCTCCGATCAAAATAAGTTATTCATATTCACACATTCCTCAAAACAACCCCAATCGACACTTGAACAAACTAGAAATTTTTCAAATTGTTGTCTCTATAAAGAAATTGTGGAGTAATTCAAAATCATTAATTTTCACAACGGCAAACACTCTCCAATCAAGTTGAGTTGCTCATATTCAACCCTTCCTCAAAACAACGCCAAATGACGTTCGAACAGACTAGAAATTTTTCTTTCAAATTGGTGTCTCCATAATGAAATTGGTAGATTTTTTATAGTCGGGAGTACTTCAAAATCGCTAATTTTCACAACGTTCTACACTCTCACATTTAATAATATTAATTTTCAAGAACCACTTCAAACCTCACCTTGTAAACCTAACTAGAAATATCAACACAAACATAATATATTCATCACTAAACACCAAATTCGTAGTAATCCATAGATTGCAAAACTAAGAACACAGTCCTGCTTCTTCCAGAAGAAATTTATCACTGAATTGTTGCCTCAACTCAACAAAATGAAGGTAGCAGCTTTAGCTTATTTACGAAGTACCAGTGGAAGCCTTCATTCGACAAACTTCGAAAGACTTCTTGCAAAGCCCAAAACAGAAATACATCATTTGAAGTATACCAAGGTAGCATGAAATAGATTAAATTGGAAGCCTCAAACATCGAAAATCTTCACAGCAACTGTTTCTTAAGATCCCATATTTTCGTTTCCAATATGGCCGACACTCCATTAAGAATCTTTTCGATATTTAGCGAACCAGCTCGACTCAAACACAAAGACACGAACACAAATCAACACCATACAAACTTCAACAAAAATCCGGCGATCACCAAACAAAAAGTTGCCAAAAACTAGGAAAATATAACTAGTAAGCAACACCAGAACAATTGAAGAATTCCTAACCTTCAATGTAAGGTCAACCGAGTTCCAGAAACGCAAAGAACCCTGAGATCGCGATGGCTAAAACCAGACTGAGGGAACGCAGAAATACGCGAATTGTACATGTCCCGGCCACTTCCAAATTCGCGAGTAGTTGGCGTGCGAATGACTCCTCGGATCGAGGCGGCCGTGCCCGGCTAGCCGCGAATCCGCCCCCCGCGCGTTTTTGCACACGTCTCGATCGGGTTGTCGGCCTCACGCACTATTCGCATTGTTGCGGTTGGTCGAGATTCTGGATAAGGATGTGACGTAGCCGTCGTTGCACTTTGCGTAGGTCGCGGATCTGGATCTAGCGGTATTTCGCGTCGAGAAGCAGCGTGCGAAACCGGTTTCAAGGACGAACGCGCCGATAATTTGCATTTCAGTTTAAAGTGCTCGGAATCGCGATGTTTTTAATGATGCGGAAGTGGCGTTGATTCTGTGGTCGAGGGATGCTTTCGCAGGGGTGACCAAGAGACGGAATTGTCCGTGGCGTAGATGTTGATCTGGACAGTGGCGGTTTTGATGAGACTGAAGTGATGTTTTGGGGACGAAATATTATGATCTCGAAGGTAAGTTGATGGTATGTATCAAACTCCAATGGAAAAGATTTAGGCCAGTCAGTTTAGACATTGAAAATCGAAAATTTAATGATTCCAAAAGTTTTTGAACTTTGGTCAAGTGACTGCTACATAGAGAAAGGAACAAATGTCATTTTGCAACATTGCAATAATATTGAATTTTGCCTTATGCTTGTGAAAAAAATTCCAAAAGTTCTGCGAACTTGGAGTAGTATTAAATATATTATTTCATATCGCGTTTCAAATTTTGCAATCAATTTAAGAGTACGGAATATTTTTTATTCAAAATTAAAAAAAAAATTCCAACAGTAGTATAAATTTACAACCGTTTACGTTGACCAGAACATGTTTATTTATAATTTGTTTAATTCGTGGTCATTTTTTCAGGCAAGATGATTTCGAAATAATTACAAAAGTTTTGAAACTTGGTTGCAAATTCAGAAAACATCTATTCTGATGCATTTGCGAATTTGCAACCTTGTACGCGGTCCGGAATTATTCAATTTGCAAAAATATAAAAATCCAAAAATTATAGTTTTGCAAATTGCATAAAGTTCCGGATCGCGAACTAGGTTGCAAATTTGCAAATGTACCAGAATAGATATTTTCTGAATTTGCAACCAAGTTTCAAAACTTTTGACCACGAATTAAAAAAATTATAAATAAACATGTTCCGGTCAACGTCAATAAGAATTTTGTTTGGTCATTTTATCTAAGAAAAACGTTAATTTTGAATTAAAAAAATTTTCCGTACCCTTAAATTGGTTGCAAATTTGATACGTGATATGATATGAAATAATATAATTAATACCACTAATTACAGAACTTTTGGAATTTTTTTCACAAGCATAAAGCAAAATTCAATGTTACGTATCATATTAGTAATATTGATCTTTGTTAATAATAAATAACAGAAAACTTCTTCGGAAACCCCAAGAAAACGTATGAAAAATAAATTACAATTTATATGGATAGAGGAGTAATATATGGTAATTTCAAAATTCTGGATAATTCGTACTAATTCCTGGCAATAAAAAAGGCAAATCGAAGATATTCTACAAACAAAATAACAACACAATTGCACCGTATATTATTAAACTGAGTTTTTTTTTGACAAGCGAAAATGTCAAATTAAACTCGGTTTATCATTGAACTCAGTTTAAAATATACGGTACAAGAGCCTATATATAATATTATTTCTTAACTGAGATTGAATTCTCGCAACATCATAAAGAATAAAGTATAAACTTTAAAATAAAACACGCTTGGCTTAAGTTTCACTATATAAAAATATTTAGATACTGTATTTAGCAGTAAAGAAATATCTAACATCAGAGAAAACAGTGGTGTTTACAAAATATTTTGCGACGAATGTCCTGCTTTCTATATTGGACAAACAGGAAGGAATATAAACATTCGTGATGAAGAACATAAAAAGTCAATTTTACAAAGTAAAAATACCACTGGCTTCTCCGAACATTGTATAAAATTCAATCATTTCCTGGATTGCAACAAAACCCAATTATTACATTCAGGTAATAAAGGAAAGCGCCTTGATCTTCTTAAAATCCTCGAAATAAGTTCTACCCATAATAGTAAATTACCCCTTGTAAACGAACAAATTGATTTTCATGTATCACCTTTGCTATTGTATGTTTTATAAAATAAGATGTAATACTCTCCTGTAGTCAGTCTTGATAATGAGTTCATAACTCGAAACATGTCGACTATCCTTTGCTGCTAAATACAGTATCTAAATATTTTCATATAGTGAAACTTAAGTGTGTTTTATTTTAAAGATTATACTTTATTATTTAATATTATTTCATTATTAAAACAATTTTTTCTCAATTTAGATTGTTTAATTGATTACATTGTTTACATTACATTTTTTACATGTATTCATATACTAGTTATACATCACTATTACTATTCGATAGAATTTGAATTACAAAGGAAAGATAAAAATATAAAAGAATGTTAGATTCATAGATACTTGATAAATATTCAAAGACTTTTATTTGGCACCTAGGTTAGGAAACCTGTATGTGCCATTTGAATAGGTCTTAGAGGTCTAAAAGGAGATAGAGTTATAAGCAATAAGTCTTAAAAGAGATAGAATTACATATAATACACAGGAGAAACGTTAAACTTGGGAACTAATGTTAGAAAAATATACAATTACCATAATATAACATATATTATTCCAGAAAATATCTATAGAAATTTCTAGAATTTTAATAAAACTACATTGAGGCAGTTTTATTGAATTTGTGAGGTTTATGCAGCATTTTGACCTCAATCGGTAAGTTATTGTAACATTTTGGGCACAGGTAGTTAGAGCAATTTTTGAAGAATTCACTATTTGGTTTTGGAACTTCAATACATTTGTTTCTAGTGATATGACAATCATAAATATAATTTTTTGAATGTTCGTGTTTGTGTATATAACAACATAATATGGTATGAATGTATATGCATCTAATATTTTGAATTTTTTCATTATATAATAGCAGAGTAGAGTACCTTCGACTTTTCTTAAAAATAATTTTTAAAATTCTATTCTGAATAACATTTAATGGCCTCAGAGCCACCTCATATAAACCTCCCCATACCAGGATTCCATAACGTAAAATAGATGCATATTGTTTTCCTTGGAAATTACCACAACTTTATTTTCATCAATAATTTGCGATACTTATCCGAGAAAAAAAATGAGGCGAAGCCTCCTCACATGCTACTTCACCACATTCCGCGACCACAGATAAGCAATTGACGGACGCGAATAGAGTGCATTGTTTCTGTGCGCCTCCAAGGTTCCTTCACTCGCAGTAATCACCATTTTTGCAAACGAATGTCAATGATACTTCGATGCAAACACCGCAACTAACAATAAACAGGAAAACAATTTTTTATGTCTGATGATAATAACGAAGGGTCGTTATTGTTTTCGACGGCATAGATAAATGCGGAACTGTCGAGTAAATGACGTTCGAGACTGTGCGCTGCGAATATTTTCTGTAGTTTTTGGTGACAGAAAAAAATCGATGACCTCTGTTCAATTATCTTTCATCAACGGAGTAGTTTTGAACTAGTGATATATTTGTTTATAAGGAAACATACCCTGACAGGTTGGATACAATCAGGAGTGTAGATGTGAGAGTTTTTCAGGAATTTTATCAAAACTTGCTCACGCCTTGCGGAGCAGAAGTAGAGTGACTATCTGTGAAGCAGATGCTGGGTTCGAATCCTGGGTTAGGTATGGATTTTTTTGTATGTCTGAGTTTCAATGCTTCAAATAATTAATTAATGAGGTAATTAATAGTGTAAAGAAGTACATAAGGGTATCCACCGAAGAAAAATTGCCAACTTGTGTGTTGTCAACACGTGTTGGTGATAAAAGTTTATGTAATTACCTCGTGTTAGCTACAACAGTTGTTAACTTTTTTGTCGCTAAACATCAAAAGAATACGCTTGTTGCAGATATTTTTTCGCTCTGTGGGCACGCTTTCAGTTGGGAACATTTGTTGGAAACAGAAACATGTCTCTCACGTCGACGAACGAATTAACCGATACGTTAATTGATTTATTTTTCACTTGTAAATTATTTGTTGATTTTACCTTAGATACGGTTGATATAAATACACTCATTATGCCCTAGGGAGTTATGAGCGGGCATTATGGATCATAACGCCCGCTCATTGTACGAGGACAACTGAAGCAACTTGCATTGATTGAATACTTCATAATCCTTGTCGTATACGACTCTGGATTTCTCCGGCAATGAATTATTCGCAGCTTTGGCTGCATTTTCTATGATATTCTTGGGTAAATTCATTATCATTTCTATTATTTCTATAAGACTACACAAAGAAAGCAGCAATGACATTCACTAAATATGATGACAAATATATTCACAAACGTCAAAATATCAACAAATGACATGCCTACTATGAGAAGGAAAATCGAAAGTATAGGAGCAATGAACCGATTTTGAAGTCGATTTTTCATTAAAATAAAATAATTTTTTCGTGAAAAATGAAATCTTGTATGCACCACGTGCGTTACTAGATTCTAACGCCCATCGGGCAACCATTCATCCCTAGGACCAAGGGCCCTCGGACCGAATGTTACCCTCTGGGCGTTAGGATCTATATAACGCACTTGGTACATAAATAACTACTATATCACTTGTGTGCTATGGGACTCAACTGATGAAAATTATAAGAATAAAACTATGAAAAAGGATGCATGGAAAGCTATCAGTGATTCTATGGGGCTACACGAACTTGAACAAAAATATAAATCAGGTCGTTTCCATTTATATCAAACGATTCAATTTCCTTTTTTTTCCAAGTATTTGTTGGTTTATTTATATTTCGAAAATTTTTCGTTTTCAAGAAAAAAACGACACTAATGTAACATTTTTGGCTGATCGAGAATTATTTTTCATGCTACACCGCACTTACTAGTTCATTTTCTTCACTTGTGTCGCTCTCACCCTCAATGATAACCCCTAATTATTATCAGGGGGTAGATCGCAGTGCGTGCGATAGGTCTTGCGTTTTTCATGCGAACACGGGCAAATATTTGATATTAACGAATATTTCACCTGCTCGAAATGCCCTTCGCACACTTGCAGGATTCTATCAAAATGCACGATGTTTTTTGGAACGGAGTGCCTTTTCGCACGTTACTTACACTCCAGGTACTCGGAGAATAAAAGATAGAGCTGAAACTCTGACCTTCACCATCATCATAATACTCATTCAATAACTCTCAAATGTTGTTAATATATTGTTAGGACGAAGTTTCTTACGGCCGGTTTGGAGGACATAGGGATTTTGCTGCGCGACCAAACGGAAAAAAAAGTGAGACTGAAACCGTTAGAAAAACATATAACGGAAGAACAACGCGCATTCGTCATCCTTTCTCCATCTTTCTCCTTCTGCCACGACATACACATAAAATTCTTGTCCAAGCACGTGGTGTATACTCACATTATAAATTCATTTTATTCGTGAATAAACACGTTTATTTTCGTATACTTTGTGAATCTTCAATACGATATTAAATATATAGTAACAATGGCGAGTGAACTAACAAGTAACTTAAATGAAATTGACAGTGATAATAGTGGAAAATTAATTAGCGAAATAAAATTAAATACGTAAGTATAAGTTTACAAATATAAGTTAATGTACATGGGTAATATTGTGTATACAACTTACATGTGTACATAATATGTATTCTACACTATCAATACATTATTTATTTTATTATCATTAATATTATATTCCTACCTGGTGTCCCATGATACCACAACTTTTTTTTTTTTTTAACCGGGGTTTTAAGGTTGAAATACATATTACGCTGAATAGTAATAGAATCAGTTTAGCACATCGCTTGTTTAGGCAATTATAAGCAATAAACTTCGGCTTATTCACTTTCAACGAAACTTCTAGTTTTATAATTTTCTAGAACTACATTTTGGAGGCCTCGGTAGCCCAGCGGTAAGGTGTATCTCTTGTAAACCGAAGATTGTGGGTTCGAGTCCTACCTTGCTCTTGGGTGTTGTGTATGTCCCATGAAATTTAGGGGTTCTAAATATGTTTAACTGTTCGGTAATGACTCATTTTCAAGCCCATTGGCCGTTCGGAACCAGCGTAAAACTGTAGGTCCCTCGAGATAAAAAAAAAACAACGTTTTAATACAACCTGGAAAAATTTGGTATATTCCAAAGAAGTCTTTATCATTGTCAAACACATATACACTTAACGTCATGCTACACAACCTCGAGTTTAGAAACGTCATACAATGTGTTAGAAAAATAAAAAAATTATTCAACAGAAATTTTTGCCACCCATAACCACCCACCAAGACCAAACTCCCTTACTTACAAATGCAGACCAAGAGCTATCTACCACTACAAGCATGAGTGGGAAAAAAAGGAAAGGAGACACACGTGTTTCATTCTTCCCTGAAGTATGTGTCAGGGAGGCCGGCAGCTTGAGTTTGGGATTAACTCCTTCAGCCAGATCAGAGGATACACTTGTATGTACAAGTGCATTAAGGATAGGTGAGACGGGATATTTATGGAACATAGGAAGTGTGGGTAAGGTTCAGAGGATTAATACTGGCCCAGCATTCGCCTTATAAGTTTACAAGCGGTGACTTACATTACCATGAGGAAACCTCTGAAAAAAACTCATGGCAGACCAGTCGGCCCCAGGGTTTGAACCCGAGACCTCCCAAATACTAGCCAGCGTACGCTAAGTACTCGACTAACTAGCTTGGTGCATGAGTGGGTGGCAGAAGGTAGTTATAAAGGAAATGCTGAACAAGCCAACAAACACTTTCATTTTTTATGTATATTAGCCATGAAACCAGCCGTTGCCCGGGTCAAAATACATCGTACGTAACGTAATCAGTTTAGCACTTCGCTTGTTGATGATCTGTTGGCCATAGCTGAGACTTGACTAACAAAAAAGCAATGTACTTCGACTTATACACCTTCAACGATTGGAATTTCTAGTTTTATAACATTCTAGACACACAATTACATTTAAATACAATCTGGGAAAATTTGGAATATTTCAGAGAAGTCCTCATCCTTGTCATACACATATAAACTTTACCTCGTGCAAAGCAACCTCGAGTTTAGATAAGTCATACAATGTGTCCGAAAAACAAAGAAATTGTCCAACAGAAATTTTTTCCATCCAAACAACCCATTTACACGCACCAAGACCCAACTTCCTTACTTACAAATGCAGACCAAGGGCTATCTACCACTACAACCATGATTGCGCCTATGAGACCAAACGAGCTTAAATTTGGTATTTCGTGACAAGAAATGTAGAAAATAATTATGTATAACGTATCCGAATTTCCTCCTTCTGGTGGGTTCGGAGGGTACATGAAGCTAAAAAAGGAATTTTTGAGGATTTTTACATTCCTAAACTTCCTTAAAATTGAGTTATAAAGAAACGCTATTGCCTTTTTTTTGAAATATTTATAACTCATCGATATTGACAATTTAAACTCATGTATAAACAAAAAACTTGATAAGAAATTGAATATATTAGTATAATTAAATACATTATTTGATCATTAGTTCCAAAACTTCATTTAAACAAATTTACTATTGTACAACTGTTGAAAATTAAAAATTGTGTTTTATGGTTTCCAGTATTACTTTTCAACAGTTTCATATCTGAATTTTGAAATTAAATAACGAATCGATTTCAAATTCACATTAATTATCATCTTCAGCAACTTACAAGTCGATCGGAGAATATCAATAATTAATATGATGAAGATTTAATTCACATTAGAAGTAATCGACGACTTGGCCATGAAAAACTCGATTGGCGACACTGAAAAACACGTTTAGACAAAGCGCAAATTGTAACCGGTGTGGTTATCAATTTCATTTATGAACTTGTTGAAGTTCATCCAACTAATAAATAATAGTTAAAAAAATTAGAATAGTGTGATTAACAAAAAAAAAATTTTATTACAAAGAATCGTGGGGTGCTTGGTGTTTATTGTTATATATATTAATGACAAATATTGGTAGAAATAGAGTCATTATGGAAATATCTTAAAAAGAACGCCACGCTTTTCCACGATAAAATAATTTTTTTTGTTTACTAAATTATTCTTTTTAGTTCAATTATCTATTAAAGCGTGTTTTTTACTTTTTAAAACTATTATTTATCTTTATTTTCATAGTTTCAAAACTATGCGAATTTTTTTTTCACAATAGAGGGTTGTAAACAGTTGAGAACGGTTAGAGATACCCAACTAACCGAAACGTCGTGTATTTTTTTCACCATTTTCCAACGTATTATTTACAAATCTCATTTCATTTCTTTTTTCAGATACTTCCATTCAATCCTACTAATTCATTGAATTTAATTTTTTCAGCTATTTTCCTTTTTTGTTGAACTTGCCATTTACTAATCAAATTTTTTTTCTTTTATTTCTGTTTCAGATATTTTATAGACAATGGAAATCCAGAATTCCACAAATACTTTGTAAATAGGTAGTTGGATGGGATTGGTTTTGGTTCGAATTGGTTGGGGGGGTTGACCCCCCCCCTCGGGGGAAATAAATCTTGTTTACACGATAAAAGGCGCAATTTTGTAGCAATAGGGTTGAGAGTTTGTATCTACGTAGTTTTGTGTGATATCTTGAATGGAATTGGTTTTGGTTCGAATTAGTTGGGGGGGGGCATAAATCTTGTTTACACGATAAAAGGCGCAATTTTGTAGCAATATGATTGAGAGTTTGTATCTACGTAGTTTTGTGTGATATCTTGAATGGGATTTGTTTTGGTTCGAATTGGTTGGGGGGTTGACCCCCCGGGGAAGAAATAAATATTGTTAACACGATAAAGGGCGCAATTTTGAAGCAATAGGTATGATATCTTGGATGATATTTATTTCGATATAAATTGGTTGGGGGGGGGGGGGGGTGACCGCCCAGGAGAGGGGTAAATATTGTTGTGAATATTGTTCACACGCCCATTTTTGTTTTTAGGATTTGGAACAAAAATCATAATCGAATGAATAGATTTATTAAATTGGATATGTTTTTAAACCTGCTTTTCTAATGCAGCTCGCTGCGATAGAGTTTTTTTTTGACTATAATAAGTTTATTGATGAAATCTTCGCTACGTTCAATCGAATCAAGTTGGCGACAGGATGGGAAAAATTGGAATATCGTCGAACGTGTTGTAGATGAACAAACAAGCAGACAATAACGATCGCATTAGAGCAGTCAAACAGTGTGATTTCACAGTGGAACGATGACTTGAAAATTATCTCTCTTTTCCCGTTTTTATATCTCTGGGCAAACTTCGTCCCGTTGCTAGAGTATGAAATGACAATATTTATTTTTCGTTTTGACGCGTTCGAACATTTCTCTCTTTGGAAATCGGCGAGAGATAAGAGTCGTGATAAGGGGATGAAGTGAGTGAACGCACATATCTCGTAGAGCCGTGTGATAATGAATCGCTCGTTATACGATTCAGTGGGATATATTTGGGGAATCAAGTATAAACTTTAAAATAAAACACATTTGGCTTAAGTTTCACTGTATAAAAATATGTTTCTCCGATCGTGGGAAAAGTGACACTATTTTGACCTGCTTTCTATGTTCAAATCTCAACATTCCAGAATAGTTTGCAGTTGCTAAGCAATTAGAAAATAACAGTGCGGTAATATTTTTTTTCTACAAGCGTGCGCTTTCAACCCTTTTCCCGCACGCATTTCAATTCGTAAAGAGTCACATTGCCAAACAGTGCGGGAAAAACCCCTGCTATTCCATTTCCGCACGCGTTTGCGTGCGGTAATGGAATAGCGGGGATTTTTCCCGCACGCTTTTATTAGAGAATAAACTGAATAAAGATATGTCTCTATGCACCGAACGCCACCGACGACTTTACTATGGAAACCACATGTGTATTAACATAATGTCATTAGTATGAAATTATTTGAATATATCAAATCGAATTTCATCGGTGTGTTAAAATCTCCGTTAAAATAAGCGCTTGTAGAAAAAATTTTGTTCCTAACTCGTGCGGAAAGAGTATTTCCCGCACTCAACTGCTTACCCGAACTCCGCTTCGCGTCGCGTCGTTCGGGTAACGGCAGTTTCGTGCGGGAAAATATCTCTTTCCGCACTTGTTAGGAAAATAACTTTACCGCACTGCTGTAGCGTGCGGTAATGTTACAAATGGATTATTACAATAAAATGAAACAAAGTATGATTTTAATTTTCATAATTGTTGTTGATATTTACATTTATTGTACAGTTTGTACAATTTGTAAATTGTACTAGAGGGCAACGAGAATTTATAGACGTTGAAGCTGCATGGATAATTGTTTGGTTTGTCTCGTTTCGATCATTTTCATTTGAAGTCGGGGCAGGGGTGTTGAATATTTTATTAGCCACTTCTACTTTATTTTTAATTAATTTTTTTAATGGAAATCAACGATCGAAGAAAAAATAATATGTATAATTCGTGGGAAAAGCATATTCCCGAAGTCCTGTGTTATCACGAATCAAACAAAACCGGCTTTGAAATTATTTTACTTTTGTCATAACAAAGTAATTTCCATGGTTGCCACTTCTATATTTCAATATGAACATAGAGAAACCTATTTAAACTTACTTGATTACATCTTGAATGAAATATTCTTTAATTAATTTTTTAAATGAAAATCAACAATCGGAGAAAAAATAGTATGTATAATTCGTGGGAAAAGGATATTCCCAAACTCCTGTGTAAATATCACAGTCGTTTGGGAATATTATGCTTTTTCACTAATTATACAATAAACTATTAGATACTGTACTTAGCAGTTAGGATAGTCGACATGTTTCGAGTTATGAAGACTGACCAAGACTGACTACAGGAGAGTATTACATCTTATTTTATAAAACAGACAAAAGCAAAATTGATACCTAAAAATCAATTTGTTCGTTTACAAGGGGTAATTTACTTTTATGGGCGGAACTTATTTCGAGAATTTCAAGAAGATCAAGGCGCTTTCCTTTGTTACCAGAATGCAACAATTGGGTTTTGTTTAAATCCAGGAAATGATTAAATTTTATACAATGTTCGGAGAAGCCAGTGGTATTTTTATATTGTAAAATTGACATTTTATGTTCTTCAACACGAATGTTTATATTCCTTCCTGTTTGTCCAATATAGAAAGCAGGACATTCGTCGCAAAATATTTTGTAAACACCACTGTTTTCTCCGATGTTAGATTTTTCTTTATTATTGACCAAGAATGACTTCAAGTTTCTTTTATTTGTACAAATTGTTTTAACGTTATTTTTCGATAGTCTGTTTGGGGAATTGAAAACGGAGTTTGAGAAGCGAAATCAAACATTAAATAGGTGGATATAAGGCAGACGCTGCTGAGAGAACTTTCAGGCTACTTATGAGTATGAATTTTTTAATCTTAGCTGTTTTCTTTTCGAACAAAAACTAAATTTGAATTTACTACGTTTATTATCACAAAAATACGTTGAAAAATATAACACTGCGATTGCAATTTCGGTCATTAGACCATCATCGGGTAGATTGAGTTAAGAACTGAATACATAATTACAGATTTGCGCTTACGGGTGGGAAATAATTATTACAGGTACCTAAATAGACAAGAGGAACACATTTCAAGAAGGGCTAATAGAAGTGGATTTCCCAAATTTGTACTATAAAATGTTCTTAGAAAAATTATTATTGTTTTAATACACTGAATATAGGAGAATATATCAAGTCAATCGGGTCGTTCAGCAAGATATCTTTTGCATTATGATTGAGTTTAAAAATTTCTAATGATTCTAAGTAAGTAAGTTTGGTTCCTTTCGGTATTTTGTGCATGATTTGAAAATTATCTATTTGTGGAAATGGGTGGTGGTTTTCACGGCAAGGATTTGAAAACGTTGAATCCGTTTCATTTTTCAAAAAAGATTGTTGGTGTACTTTAACATGTCTTGAACGATCGATCAGTGTGACCTATTTACACTCCTTTACATTCAACGTTTTCAAATCATTGCCATGAAAGCCACCCTCCATTTCCACAAATAGAAAATTTTCAAATTAGAGAGAGAAAAGCAGCTTTATTGTTCTATAAAATTACAAAATTTTGTCGACAAAGCACATACCTATAAAAAATTAAAAATAAAATTTAACAATGATAAACAAAACACACTTTCAATCGTTGAACAAAACAAGAATCTATTAAATAGAAGAACAAAATAGAAAAACATTTATCAGTCAATTATGTATAAACATATGTTAAGAATCAACATATTTGTCAACTAAACTTATTATACAGATATAAAATTTTGTATATTACAAAAAAAACATTAATATATGTTGCTACTAAATGTGGATCTCAAGGGTTTATGTTACATTGTGAAATTCAGTTACAGAATAAAATTCTGCTACTGAGTAAAATGGTCTCTTCAAAAGAAAAGCCTTAGTCGAACTTCGGAACTTTTTGTACGTACTCAAGGATTTTAGCTCCAATGGTAGATGATTGTATAACTTTCTGGCATTGTAGGTAAAGGAGTTTTTTGTTAAGACGGAGGTGGGCGTTATTAAATAAATATCTGTATCGGAATTTCTTGTGGGATATCTATGATTTGGTCTTTCTGAGAAGTTATGAATGTGTTTGCGAACCAAACAGACGGATTCGAATATGATTAGTGCTGGAAGAGTTAGAATTTTGAATTTTTCAAAGTAGAATTCGCAATGTGTCCTTCTGCTCAGATCAAACATATAACGAACTGCTCTCTTTTACAATCTGAAAACAGACTCAAAGTGGAAGAGGCTGCATGAACCCCAATATGGCAAACCATAACGAAGGTGAGATTCGAATAAAGAAAAGTATTTCGATAACGCAGCAGAAATTGAAAGCTCTCTAGAAACCGTTTTAATGGCGAAACATGCAGAAGATAATTTTTTTTTTAATATGTCTATATGAGTAGACCATTTGAGCGACTCATCAATATAAAGACCTAAAAACTTCACTGAGTTCACTGTTTGAATTGTTTTATTGTTTAGGGTAACAGGTTGTAGGGTTCCTTTGAGAGACATTACTACAGTTTTATCTGTGTTGAAACAAAGTCCATTTGAATCAGACCTGGCCTTAATAGCCATCAAATAATTACTTATGATTGACTGTAAGGCTTGTATATCAGAGTTACTCCAAGTTACACTGGTGTCATCAGTAAACAAAGTAATTCTACCACTTATTTTCAAATCCACAATATCGTTGATGAAAAGAAGAAAGAGAATTGGACCTAAAACCGAGCCCTGAGGTACCCCACTGTCTATTGGTAGATTTATTGAATTCTAACCATTTGCTTGTACTATTTGTTGCCTGTTGGTTAGGCAAGATTTGAACCATTCTAAAGGAGACCCACGTATGCCATAAAACTGAAGTTTTCGTACTAAAATTGCACGGTTAACACAATCAAAGGCCTTTGCGAAGTCACAAAAAACTGAAGTTGTGAATAGTTTGTCATTGAGTGATGTATATACTTCATTAAGAACCGAAAACATTGCGTCATCAGTGCATTTTGTGGGTAAGAAGCCATACTGTTGTGCTGTAAGAATATTATGTTTGAGAAGGAAGGGTAAGAGACGGCATTTCATGAGCCTTTCGACTATCTTCGATAAGGTAGGCAATAAAGCAATAGGTGTATAGTTACAAGTTTTAGTTTTTTCTCCACCCTTATGGAGTGGGATAATAATCGCTGTTTTCAGACAATTGTGCACAAATTACCGAAAGGAACCAAACTAAATATATAATTTATATAATAAACATATAAAAGATCGATCGAAGGTCACGTACAAGTATCACTACATTGAAACTATTTGTCATCCACCCGAAATGGAAAATTCTCAAGAATTTCGAGGTTAATCCATTGTTTCTCCGTGCAATGCTAACATTTCGAAAGAGCAAACATATACCTGATGTAGACATTATTTTACTATTAGATATTTATCGATAAAAATATACAAATAATTCGTGGAACCTTATAGAAATACAAAATAAAGTAAACATACTGAATCATCGTTGGCAGACAGACGTCTTCTATAAATATTGTACGTTTTCTTTTTGAATCGACGATTTTGAAGAAAAACGCTGACGAAGTCGAGTCTCATACGAAATTGCTTCGACGAACGAAAATAATGAAAGGTTGTAGTTTGCTGCATTAGAAAAGCAGGTTTTCATAACGTATCCAGTTTGAAAAATCTATTCATTCATTCATGATTTTTATTCCAAATCCAAAAAAAATTGCCCCTAATGTGCAAACAATAGTTACTTCCTCCCCGGCGGGTCAACCCCAACCAAATCGTCCCAAAACCTATCGCATCCAAGATATCATACGAAACTACGTACTTGCGCTCTTTATCTGGCGAACAAGAGTTATTTCCTCCTCCAGGAAGGCCAACCCCCCAACCAATTCACATCGAAATGAACACTATACAAGATATCATACGAAACTACCTACCTATAAAGTTTATTTCCTCCCCTGAGGGGTCAAACCCAACCAATTTGCACCAAAACCAATTCCATCCAATATATCATTAGAAACTACCTACTCACAAACTTTCAATCATATTGCTTCAATATGGCCTTTATCATGTAAACAAGATTTATTTCTTCCCCCAGGGGGTCAACCCCCCAACCAATTCGAACAAAAACCAAACACCATCCAAGTTAGTTTTCGAAAATACATACTCACAAACTTTCAACCCTATTACTCTAAAATTGCGACCTTTATCGTGTAAATAAGATTTATTTCTTCCCCCGGGGGTCAACCCCCCAACCAATTCGAACCAAAACCAATTCTATCCAAGATATCATACAAAACTACCTAGATACAAACTTTGAACCCTATTGCTACAAAATTGCGCTTTATGTCGTGAAAACAAGATTTATTTCCCCCCTAAGGGGGTCAACCGCCCAACCGTTTCGATCCAAAATCCCGTCTAAGATATCATACGAATCTACCTATTTACAAACTTTCGACCCTATTGCTTCAAAATTGCGCTCTTTATCGTGTAAACAACGCTAAAATACATAAGCTTATACATACATACATATGAACATTATTGGCGCTAAAGAGAATCAGCGTGTATGATAAACATTAAACAAGTTGGGAAATTCATTTGTAAAAATGGTAATTAATAAAATCATGTGTGCTCCAATGTCGAATGTTCTAATAGTCTCCCTTGAAAGATGAATGGGAATTTCATGACGTCAGATTTCATGAAACTCGCTCCGTTGGAGGTTTGATTTGATTAATCATAATTTTTCAAATGAATTTCCCAATGTATTTATAATCTTCATATATAAATATAAATAAATAAATGAATAAATATATAAATCTATATATATATATATATATATATATATATATATATATATATATATTTACTTTTGATACAGTGGAATAGTTTTCGGCGAAAACACCTACGACTGAAAATTTGAGAAGCTATTCATATACATATATTTTTCTCCCCTGCCCCAGCGAAATTTCCATCGTCTTTATTGGGGCCATTACCGTATCTCGATATTCCATCTAAATGCGGTTCTTCTGCTTCTGGGTCGAATTAGGTAAATGTAAGCCGCCATACATTTTTCATGATGTTTGTGCAGTTTATATCTGTTTCCCCCGTAAAAACCACACGCAAGTATGCGTCATTTTTGCTCGTATAAGCAATCGATAGGGTTCATAACAATGGCAGAGGGGGCGAATGCAGCACCCCCTGATAAGGAAATGACGGAATTTTTCCCGTATAGTCGGAAACAAAATGTTATCAGTAAGAAAAAATTGAGGGTTGTATTTTTCATTTTTAGCGATGTGATTGAATATAATATAATAAGAAGGCAGTGTTTTATACGAAATATGTACGTGCAATATATTTTTGAAATATACAGAATGTTCTAGAAAAGGGCAAAAGTTTTCTCATGGCGTTAAGTAAGTCACTGCTTGCATCTCACAATTCTAGGTCAGCATTATCCTTTGAACTCTTCCCAAACTACCTCTGTTCCAGAAATATCCTGTCACCCATCAGGGTGGGCCAAATTAACCACTTTTGAAGGGAAAGTCCTGCTCTCAAACTAGATATATAAGAACTGATGTATGTTTCTGAGGCTCAATTTCATGACAAACTTAATGTTGAAAACCGCATATCGATATCTATCATGGTTTCTGAGTTACAGCATGTTTTTCGAAAATGTTCATTTTCGTAAAGTTGCTATAACTTTTTTCCTGCCAAAAATAATTTTATTCTATGAAAACATTACCTTCTTCACGTAGAATTCAATGGTTTAAGTAATTTATTTTTTTAAATCATACATCAATAGTTATTAACGGAAAAATCATTTTTTCAATGAGACACCATATACAGGGTGTCTCATTGAAAAAATGATTCTTGTGTATATTTGTATAGTTCAATAGAACTTAAAATTACCATTTCAAAAATGTAGCACACTTGATGTTTTGCTAGAGTCACCTTTGACATAAAGAGCTTTTAGGTTTTTTCATATAGACTTTGAAACGCACACTTTGAACAAGAAGGCTTTGGACGACGCGGCGTTGAAATAGAATGTAAATGTTCACTAGCTGTCAAATTTTGATTTAAGTAGTAAAGACGCTCTTCAATTCGTGGTTTTTGTTCAGTTGTCAAATATATTTGCAATGAAGAAAGAGAATTATGAAAAATGGGATATGATAGTCTGTTTTATACTAACCGGGGAAAATGCAGACGCAGCAAGCAATTTGTATCACGAGAGGTGTCCAGAGAGAAGGCAACCTTCTAGAGACATTTTCACAAAATTGATGGTGGTCAGTTTGAAATAAAGGCCAATATCATATGCATCAATTAGGGATAGGGACTTGGAAGGAATAATCGTTTTACAATACAATACAATAATTTATTCATGTTATTACATTGTTAATGTTTACACACGTCAAATAAATGTGATATAAAATTATTTTTTTTCCTTATATAATTCCCCAAAAAATCGCCAAAATTATCTCACATGGATGCCCCCCAATCTCAAAAGTGAAATTACAAATTAATTCTATCACCATCAAACACGGGTTTTTCATTACTCTCTAAAGAAAAACAATTTAGTTTTTTCAAAAATAAAGTTCTAATAGAAAAATATTATTATACTCAATAATATTCATGTCCCGCCAATGTCGATATGTCCCAACGTTACGCCACTGGTAGCGTGGATTATGCAACGGAAAAAAAAACTGAATAATTTCGTTCATTCTTTTTGCATTATTGAGCGAAACGTTGTGGAAAAATGGAATTAGGAAAATTGCTCGCTTCTGAAAGGAAAGCGGGAATACTTGATGCGACGATGCGTTAAATAATTGACGGCTGTCATAGCGAAAGAGTTGCGGGCCCGTGCGTGTTCAACATTTCGAGAATTACGTAGTTTCCAAAGGTGATTAATATGAATTTTCGATTTCATGTAGAACTTATAGGTTATTCTAGATCTTCATTTGTATTAATTGATATCGAGGTCATGCGTGATAATTGGTATATCAAAATGAAAACAGATTTGGTTCATTTTACTCTATTCTATTGTTTTCCCTACATATATTCAAGGTTACCACAGTTTCCCCACAGTTTGCATCGCAAACTGAAAAAACACTCTTTAATAGCAAACTGTAATAAAAAAAATCGCAATAAAGTGCGAGTCGGACTCGCGCACGAAGGGTTCCGTGCCATTGACTATGCCCCCCTTAAATATTTATTTTATTTTAATTTTATTATTTATTATTGAAGTGTATAAAGCGTTTTTTCTATAACTAGCGTCTAAATAAATCCAACTGAAGCGTCAAATTAAATTATTATTGTATTATATTTGATTTTTAAATGGCAGAACAAATAAGTTATAGTGAAGAAGAGTTTTTGTGCACTCCACCAGAAGTGTTACAGTCCCTTAAGGAAACGGAACAAGCGTTACTTCCAGCAAAATCGAAAAAAATATATGATAAAGCTTACGTTGAGTACAAAGAATGGGCTAAAGAAAAAAGGGCATCAAAATTAATTAGCGAGAATATGTTATTGCCATATTTTAATGAAAAATCAAAGATACGGAAACCTACGACCATATAGGTATAACTTTTCTATGTTAAAAGCAAAAATTAAATTAAAAGACAATGTGAACATAAGCAAGTTTTTCAAGCTAATGGCATTTATAAAAGTGAATTCAAAAGGCTACAAGCCAAAAAAATCAAAAATTCTGACTAGAGAACAGATTGAGGAATTTTTAAAAAAGGCTCCAGATGAAACATATCTGATGATGAACGTAGGTAACTACTTTTGCTTTATTGATTTAAGCCATAAACTATAGCTATAAACCAACACGGCTTAAATTTTTTGAATAAGATTTGATAGCTTAATATTTTTTATAGGTGGGCCTCATTATGGGTTTAGCTGGAGCCCTGAGAAGAGAAGAACTGGCAAATTTGACCACAAACGATGTTGAAGATGTGGGAGATGTCATTATTGTTAAAGTTCGTGAGACAAAAAATGACAAACCAAGAGTTTTTACTATTGTCAAAAGCGTTAATGAAAATTATTTGCAACTGTATCGAAAATATGTAGCTTTAAGACCTTCCCACATCAATCACAACCGCTTATTTTTGTCATACAGAAATGGAAAGTGTACTACCCAGGTCGTGGGAAAAGATACGTTTGGCGAATTGCCGAAAAAAATATCATCGTTTTTAAAACCATACCAAATCATACTTCGTATACGGGACATTGTTTCCGTCGATCCTCCGCCTCCCTGTTAGCAGATGCTGGAGCTAATATAACTTCTGTAAAGAGACATGGAGGATGGAAGTCGACATCAGTAGCTGAAGGTTACATTGAGAATTCCTTAAACAATAAAATAAAAATTGCAAACCAAATCCTAAATCGGGAACCATCAAGATGTGATATAGTTCAAGCAAAGCCTTCAAGAGATTGTCAAATATTGTAACGGGGGCCTTCTTCGAGAGAACTGAATGAAGTTGAAGAGTGTACTATTGAAACAACTCCAAAGGCCGGTTGTTCTAATCAAAGTTATCAAAGTGTAAAATTTGATCACAAAGAGACAAATCTATTTGAATTAGATGACATTTCTAAAAGTTTTACTCTAAATAACTGCAGTAATTTTAAGATTGAAGTGAATGTAATGTTTATTTAATAAAATATCAGTTATATGTTTCTCTGTTCTACAAAATTTCACCACCGGGCAAAAAAAGTTTTTCAGCCCTAGGGCAAAAAAAGCCTTCTTTAGGCTTTAGGCTTCGTAGGGCAAAAAAACAGCATTTTATGACCGGACGTGCAAAAAAAGTTTTTCCTCTTGGATATCTGATCTGTGGATACGCTCACGAGGTATAATAACTTTAAAACGTTTCTTATTTATTTCACATTGCCTGTTTTATTTGATGAATAACATATAGCGAACTGCACGTCTATTTCCCATTTCAATTTGAAATTATCCTCGTATTTTTAAGGGTTCCGGAAACTTATTACTAAGACTTTGCTGTCTGTCCGTCCGTCTGTTCGTCTGTATGTCACCAGGCTGTATCTTGAGAACCGCGATAGCTAGACAGTTGAAATTTTCAAAAGTTATGTATTTCTGTTGACGCTATAACATACTGCTAAAAACATAATAAAAAAATATTTAAGGGGAGCTCTCATACAACAAACGCGGTTTTTTTGCCGTTATCAATAATGGCAACAGGTAGGCAATCGAAATATTCACAAAATACTCAGTTGTATTTTTACATTTATGATAAATAATAAAATTAAAATAAAATAAGTATTTGAGGGGGGCTCCCATACAAAAAGGTAGGCACTCGAAATATTCACAAAATACTCAGTTGTATTTTTACATTTATGATAAATAATAAAATTAAAATAAAATAAATATTTGAGGGGGCTCCCATACAAAAAGGTAGGCACTCGAAATATTCACAAAATACTCAGTTGTATTTTTACATTTATGATAAATAATAAAATTAAAATAAAATAAATATTTGAGGGGGGCTCCCATACAAAAAGGTAGGCACTCGAAATATTCACAAAATACTCAGTTTTATTTTAACATTTATGATAAATAATAAAATTAAAATAAAATAAATATTTGAGGGGGGCTCCCATACAAAAAAGGTAGGCACTTGAAATATTCACAAAATACTCGGTTGTATTTTTCCTTCAATAATAAATAATAAAATTAAAATAAAATAAATATTTGAGGGGGGCTCCCATAGAAAAAAGGTAGGCACTCGAAATATTCACAAAATACTCAATTGTATTTTTACATTCATGATAAATAATAAAATTAAAATTAAATAAATATTTAAGGGGGGCTACCATACAAAAATACGCAATTTTTTGCTTATTTTTGCTCGATATCAATAAAATGTAACAGGTAGGCACTTGAAATATTCACAAAACACTAAGTTGTATATTTACTTTAATGATAAATAATAAAATTAAAATAAAATAAATATTTAAGGGGGGCATAGTCAATGGTACGGAACCCGTCGTGCCCGAGTCCAACTCGCACTTGGACTTTTTTTGATATTTCGTAAATCTTCCTCTGTAGGAAAATATATTAAATCGTATCATATTTTTCGCGAAAAAAATAACACACCGAAACCCTTGATGTAACAATAAACAATCCGATTCCCTAAAATTTTCTTGGAATAGTCCTTTTCACATTTTATCGTAGTTTCCAAACATCCATACCGGATTTAACGCGCATCTATTTAAAATAAAACAAAGGAGTTCGTTGTCCCTTTTCAATATATCACGATATAGGTTATCAGGTCTGACATTCCATCGAAAGAACGGTAACTAAGAATCGCCCCATCCAATACACCATTATCGTCAATTTCCACTCTATTTCGGTTTTTATATTTTAAATATATTGGGGTTATCGGAGACCCAAATAACATACCCGTATATCATTTAAGAAGAGGACGACGGTATTGTTTGATGTTTTTTCAGGAAAGTTCCGAGATTTTTAGTCGTTTTTTCTCCGAAAATACATATAAACTATTGCAGTGTATGGAAGGAAAGCATCAGGCAGGTGCGAAAGTAGTTTTTTATCCGTTTTAGACTTCCTAGACCACTAGTTTCGAAAAAATTTTCATGTCTGATTATATATATATATATATATATATATATATATATATATATATATATATATATATATATATATATATATATATATATATAATCTCTTGATAATTATTAGCAATAACAGGCTGGTTGAATCTTAAAAAACTCGATTTTATTAAAAAGTTGACGTTTCACTATGATATTCGTAATTGAAATTTCTTTGACATTTATTGATTTGAAAAATTTTTTTTTGAAAAGACAAGGCTGCTTTGTCTTGCTAATTATTTATTATATGCTATTCAGTCTAATATTAACATTCACTATTGTTATCATTAGATGGTAAGGAAAACCAAAGAAACCTTTACCTACGTAATGTTTAAATATTATTATTTTTATTTTCAAACATTATGTAGGTAAAGGTTTCTTTGGTTTTCCTTACTATCTAATGATAACAATTTTGAATGTTAATATTAGACTGAATAGCATATAATAAATAATTAGCAAGACAAAGCAGCCTTGTCTTTTCAAAAAAAATTTTTTCAAATCAATAAATGTCAAAGAAATTTCAATTACGAATATCATAGTGAAACGTCAACTTTTTAATAAAATCGAGTTTTTTAAGATTCAACCAGCCTGTTATTGCTAATAATTATCAAGAGATTAAAAATAGATCACAGGCAACAACAATTCGAATAAATAATTAAATATTGCAAGCTGAAAATATGGCAATGACCCCAAACTTAAACTGAGAGTTTCAAAAATTGTTCTAAACTGTAAGTACCTTTTTTTAAAAGATTTGAAATTCTAAATAAATAAAAAATTTCATTAAAAACGACTACTTCCATATAAACGAACTATACCGATAATTTTGCTCTACCTATTTAATATTTTCCCGCGACGAATTTCTTTGTTATTGTTTATTTACTCGTTCTTAGTTCTCGCGGATAGCATTAATCGCCTCCGTGGCAAAGTTTGACCAAATCTCCCATACCGGAGAGTTCAAACAATAAACCACAATTGTTGTGATTATCTTCCGTATCAGAGGATTTTGTTTGTTGTACTATTTTCATCTTCAAATTTTCAATCCAATGCTTGGCTACGCCGTTCTGATGAGGACCAAAGAGTCCGAAACACGTGTCAACGGCTGCTTCCATATAAACGTGCTATACCGATAATTCTACTCCACATCTTTAATGTTTTCTCATGTCTAATTTCTTTGTTGTTAGATAAATAGTACCCTATTATTTTTATTTTCAAACATTACGTAGGTAAAGGTTTCTTTGGTTTTCCTTACCATCTAATGATAACAATTTTGAATGTTAATATTAGACTGAATAGCATATAATAAATAATTAGCAAGACAAAGCAGCCTTGTCTTTTCAAAAAAAAATTTTTTCAAATCAATAAATGTCAAAGAAATTTCAATTACGAATATCATAGTGAAACGTCAACTTTTTAATAAAATCGAGTTTTTTAAGATTCAACCAGCCTGTTATTGCTAATAATTATCAAGAGATTAAAAATAGATCACAGGCAACAACAATTCGAATAAATATATATATATATATATATATATATATTTTATATATATATATATATATATATATATATATATATATATATATATATATATATATATATATATATATATATATATATATATATATATATATATATATATATATATATATATATATATATATATATATATATATATATATATATATATATATATATATATATATATATATATATACATATATATATATATATATATATATATATATATATATATATATATATATATATAGGGTGTCCCACGACGAATATCTCGGAACTTCAGGGTAGTAGTAAATTGTAATTTTGGAGTTGAGAATTGAAGTGATGATGGTACAGCTTTTTTTGATATGTTACCCAATAAGCTTTTCGTTGTCGGTCACGCAGTGGCGGAGCAAGACCTTAATTTGATATGGGCAAGGTACATTTCGCGTGGCCCTCTTCTTCTTTCCCAACATTAATCGACTAACTTTAGACAGCTAGTTTTCTATTCATTGTTCGCTGCAAATTCCTTTTTTGTGCCAATAATTTCAACAAGTGGTGATTTATATAATTAACAGACAGCGAACAGTAAATTTTTATCACCATTTTTCATAATCACCTTTTAGGTTTTTAGGAGACTGTATAGGTTGTTCACTGTCTTCATAATCAAACATGCTTTTTTTAGCTATCCTTTTATTTTTAAAGTCTTTAGGCAGATCACAGCTGCTTTCCTCATTAATATTGTTCAAAACCCAATCACAATCACCAAGTGTGTCTGATTTTTCTGTTTGATTTTTTAAGCTTTCGATGCATTGAACAACTTCTTCAAATTGCAGTTATATATTTTTCACTGCCCCAGTTATTATCTCCCACCTGGTGTCTGATAAAGGGTTCATGGTAAGCTTCAGTTTGCCTTTGATTAATTTTCAGCGTTTGCTGGAACTTAATGTAAATAAGCAAATAATGCAAAATAGCAAATAAATTTTCTCAATAAAACCAGATAATGTTTTTGCTACCACAGAATAATTTGCTACGTCTACTAACAGCAGATTCCAGCTATGATAACCGCATGGTATAAAAAATGCCCTAGAATTTATACTCAATATTCGTGTTTCAAATGCACTATTAACGACTACCATATTTGCACCATTGTCATAGTCTTGGCCACGACAGTTTTGAATATCTGAGCAATTTTTTTCTAGCTCTCCCAGTAGAATATTCTTCAGTCATCTTAGTGACAGCAAGTAATCCGATAAAGTTTTCTTCTATTGTGTTGATTGATGTATTAAAATATGTTAAGATAGCTGACATTTGTCTCAATTGCAGTCCACTGAAAAAATAATATATTGTATGATCACTTCATCGATAACTGTTGTGCTAATTATATATATATATATATATATATATATATCTGACCGCTCCAGCGCGAGGCCGTAGGCGGTCGCCCATGCCTTACGCCGCGGTCACGTGACATCAGATGCACAATTATTAAAGAGACAACCTGTTTATTTTGGCATGTTCCTTCCGAAAAAACGATTCCAACAAACTATCACACTTTTTACTACCAACAAAGTCACGCCAGCAGTACGAAAGTAGCATAATAGTAATTCTCTCGCCTGGTTTAGATTGAAGAGAGATTGATTCAGTGAAACTGTCTTTAAAAATGTTCGAAATGTTCGTTTATAAGGATTTTTCTTTTAAGACTACGTGTTAAAAAGATTTTTAACACTATACCTTACTATGAACATGCACTTTTAAATCTCAAAGAAGGCATCAAAAACGTCACTTTTGATGGCTGGTGTACAAAGAAACATTTATGTGTCAATGTATTTTTCTAGTATTTCTTTGTTAACATTATCGCTCACATCGACGCAGTATCATACAAGTCGAAAACAAAACAACAAAAATTTACTAATTTAGTCGCCGATTAAGGCTACGCGCATTAACAAATTACGCTTAATTAGTCATCTGGTCCGACCTTGGAGATAGATAATCTGTCTCCAAAAATTTCATGTGATAATTGTGAAAAGTCACACCGACCGCTAATAGCGTCCGGTTTTTACCTACGAAATCGTTTCTTAATTATTACTCCGCCAGCCCCCCTCGTTCCGATTAGCTTCTGGTTGTTTACGATGGTACTTTGCCATTTCTTTATCGAAAAAATGTACCTTTCGTTCGCCGCTAATGGGCCCCCTTACGTATCTCGTTAGCAGATGTGGGGTCTAGATAGATACAGTTCAGTCCCGGTGCGAATCTCAAATTCAGCTGTCAAAAAGTCAGGGGAGACGTCTCATTTTCGATATTTTTTAATTACCTGCTTGTTATGCCATGTTACTATTCTAGACGCTCGGCGAATTTCTGCTGGGGCTTGTGTAACAGGAAAATTCACGTATGCGAAAGGTACAGTTCCACCGGAGTAGGGTTGCCATCACCTAAATAGGCGTGACGAAAGATTTTGAAATACTCTTCCGTAATGTGGGTACACATTTATTATTTACGAAAAACCCTTTATTTCGGTAATAAAATTAAGTTTAACGAAGTTTAAAGCCAATTTCCTAACATTTTTTAAATAGTGCGCGAAAACAGCTCGCAGTTGTCATGTCGTCGGTCTGACGTCACGCTTAGGTAAACATGTCATTGTGTCTATGCGTAGCGAAGAAAGTGAACAAAACATCAAATTAATTCGTGTGATAAAAATTAATTTCAAAAATTATGTGTGGTGTGCAGTACCGCAGTGTAAAAACATATCAATAAGAACATCCAACAAAGTATTTATACATGTTCCAAACAAGAAAATAATGAGAGATAAGTGATTGTAGCTCGCACGTCGAAACCCAAACGAAATATATATATATATATATATATATATATATATATATATATATATATATATATATATAAAATTAAGTGAACTAGGACATTTATTTGAAACTAATCAAACAAACCTCCTAGCGGAGCTGGTTATAAGAGTTCACGAAGCATCGAAATATCAACATCTACCCCAGACGGTAATTGTTCGAAATGTTAATTTGTTTATCACAATCGATGGAAATTGATAGACAGACTGTTTCGCCCTTATCGCGGCTCATCAGTATCATCCATCCACCAAGAGTGATAACCAAACCAACATTTCAAACGGTCATACATATTTCTTCTAGTAACTCCATGACATATAAATATGACACAGCGCCACCAGTCGGAAACAATTGAACCACATCTTTCAGAACAGAAGAAAACATTTCGGCAACGAGAACTAGTACGTCCGGAACACACGAAGGTGGCTACCATATTCGCTAAGCAAGAGTAAAGCTGACACATCAATTCGATGTGATTCAACATTACACACCGCAGGCAGCAATCGCCCCGAATTTTATCGCAATGGCAAATGAATATAAGTAAGAATTATTCGTGTTAAACGGAAAACACGCCGATAAGGGCGAAACAGTCTGTCTATCAATTTCCATCGATTGTGATGAACAAATTAACATTTCGAACAATTACCGTCTGGGGTAGATGTTGATATTTCGATGCTTCGTGAACTCTTATAACCAGCTCCGCTAGGAGGTTTGTTTGATTAGTTTCAAATAAATGTCCTAGTTCACTTAATTTTATAACCACGGGCGTGTTTTCCGTTTAACACGAATAATTCTTACTTATATATATATATATATATATATATATATATATATATATATATATATATATATATATATATATATATATATATATATATATATTTGCTCTGGGCAAATCTTGCACTTTAATGTACAAATTTTCCTTTTCCGTTTGCACATAACTGATTGCATCATCCGCATATGATGGTCTTGAAGACCTGAAATACTTGAAATTAATTAGAAAAAATAAGTACATACACATTGACTTGGTGATTTATCAGATTTTAGGTTTTACTATGAGGAAAAATACTACTAGTAGGTACTAGTAGGTGTAAAATAATCTATGAAAGTAGAAAACTCGCATCACCGAGTTCAAAACGGGTTTGATTATATCTAAATTGATTGTATCTAGGGTAAAGATAAATACAAAATTTACTTACAAGGAAGTTCTCACGTTTCTAAACTCAGACGAGCAAAATTCTCCATTTGTTGCGAGCAAATCGCCCAACATTAATACATCAGCCCTGGCCAAATTTGAGCTATTTGCCTTAACATAGCTTGGTTCCATTGTTATAGTAGAGTGGAGTAGATAAACAACACGTAAAATAATAAAAAATCAATCCAAACGCGTAATCAGTAGTATTCACAACAACGAAACACAGTGAATGAGAGTATTGACAGCGGAGTTTACCTAAGCGTGACGTCATGCGCTGTGATTGGTGTTTCAGTTAAAATGGCCCATTGCAGTATTTTAATGTTTTATTTTATTGAAAATCTTAATAATCTGAATTTTTTAAATAAAACTAAGGCAGTGTTTTAAATTTTTTTTAATATGAATTTTTCCCTAAAACCATTAAATCGACGATTTTTTGATACTGTCGTCATGCCTATTGCTGACGCCGGACAAAAAACTCAAAAACCCCCGACATTTTGGTGAAATTTAGTTCTCTCCCGGACACCCCGTAAAATATAGTTTTTTTGAATAATATAAAAAATCGTTTATATTTTAATTTAATTAAACTTTAAACCGCTTGTTTGCGATATAAACAAACAACAAAAACCAAATTATCTACTAATAGGTATAACACAGTTTACAGTTTACTCTTTTTGAGCTAATCTGGTAACAAAAATAATCAGAAAGTTTTTTTTTAGGTATCATCAAATGAAAAACAACTTATAATGATAATTTTTGGTAGATCAAAATAGATCGAATAGACTACATTCAACATTGTAACAACAAATTATAGGATAGGTCATTTAGTTCGGTTAGATAGTTTAGGTAGGTAACCAAAAGCCTAAATTATTTATTAACTATAAATTAAAAGTAAGTAAAAAGTTTGCCAATTTCTGCCAAAATGTCTTTCTTTTCCATCAGGAATTTTTAAAAGAGGGAGCAGCTCAAATCTTCAAAATTATACTTTATTTTGGTCAGAGGAGATACCGTATGTGTATTTAGCAAGTTTCTCTCTGGATTTAGCTCGTATAAAGCTCACGATTATAAATTCTTTATGTTTCGGCAACAAATGTTGATTGTTTCTACTAAACAATATGCAATTATTGAAAATTTTAGTTGCTTCTGTGGAAAGAAGAAGTTTACGTATGTTGCCATAAGTTTCTACTTTTGGCAACAAGGAGAAACATTCAGCAACAATATGTTCCTCCGGTGGAACTGTAACTTGAGCTGTATTCGTATATGCCTATTGTTGTTTTGAAAGACTTTCTCGAGGGCGATCCTCTCAACGCAGGCGTTATGTTTAGTTTTAAAAACGGATAAATAAAAACAACAAGCCAAAAATAGATAAGCTCAGTAAATCGGGAGTTTTCAAACTCAAATGCGGAAATTGCGATAAAATATATGTAGATCGGACACATAGAAATTTCAAAAAAAGGATTACTGAACACAGGCGAAGTTACATAAATCATTTTTTTTTTAAATTTAAAATATGGCCTCGACGGGGAGTCATTAGCCAACCTATTTATAATAGAGTATCAATATTTATAAATGATAAAAAAAAGGAAACAAAAAATTTTATATAATGTAAAGCCGGAAATTTCCTTAATATTACCTACTGATGAACACAAAAAATAATTTAATATTATCTAGGTAATAAACAAGGATACAAAACGTCAAGGGACTCGTCGAGACGATTTTATTCTTCATACACAAACAAGAAATGAGTCACGGAGAGAGTAGGTATAACAAGAGGATAGACATAAGGAATTAAGGATCTACAATGCAGAATCAAATTTTTAATTTAACAGCAAGAATATGATCGACTAAAATTCTATAGACATAAATACTATTGAGCGATAATAAGAAGGCGACGTTAAAAGGTTGATTATAATTTAATGTTTTCTGTATATTTAGCAAGAGTTTTTCACATTCGTGTCTGTAATTGCTACAGGAGAGGACTACATGATCTATATTACCAAGTTCGCCACAATTGCACAAAGGGTCTTGTTTCAGACCACATAAATCATAACGGAGATTCAATATATGCTAGACATTTAATAAAAGAGAAACATGACTTCAATTCGGATTTCGAAATTCTACATCTCGGAACAAAAGGTGCAAAGTTAAATCTTATGGAAACTTTAGTAATTAATAGGCATAAAAATTTGTAGAAGTTACTTAGAAACCAATTGGATGTGAAAAGCTCCCCCCTTCTTAACCTTTTCAATAAATAAAGGTAGTTTGTTCTTAGAATCCCAGAATGGATTTCCCAAATTTATAATTGTACTAGGCGAACCTTGCATTAGATATTTTAGTTTTAGTTTGAAATTCGCACCTGAAGAAGATTTAGTGTCAGCGAAACGCGTGGTGCAACTGTGTTGTTTTATTATATGTGAAAATCGTTAAATTCAGAGTTTCATTTCTTGAACATGTTAACAATTGATTTTCATTTAGTAACGGCCTCCTCAATTCAAAAAAAAAAAATAAATAAAATATGTGAATTAAAAACTATGCAATATTTCTTCTGTTCAGAGTCTGTGTTATTTGTATCTAGTAAAGTTGAGGGTTTAACAACTCAAGGGGAATTTGAGCAACAAACTACTCTTTTTTTCTAACCAAGCTTTCGCAATATTCTTATTGCTTCTTCAGTGTTTCTAAAATACAATAATTTCACATAAATAAACTCAAATACAATGATATCACTCACTATGTGCTTACCGAAAGTGAGGTTTTCATTTTTATAACTTCAGAATTATTTGACAACATACTTCACTGTTAGAAAAATATTTAAATTATAATATATATATATATATATATATAAATATATATATATATATAAATATATATATATATATATATATATATATATATATATATATATATATATATCAGGGGCGGCTAGTCAAAGGAGGCTAAGGAGGCTAAGCCTCCTCAATAATATTCCGTGTATCACCAATATATTATATTGAATAGTCAGCATTCAGCATATTCATATTAAACAAAATCATATTATTTTATGCACCTACCTTCCTTTCAACCTACATTATATAATATAATTTATTAATTAAGATAGAAGGTATTTACATTTACTGCATTTCATTCATTTCAAGATTTGTGGCAACGCTGCGGAGGCTTAGAAAGGTATATTCTCAACGTTCATTATGCCTGCCACAGAAACGCAAACAACGGTGCAAATACTCCGAATGAATACTTCATTGCAATAGAAAAGCAAAACACATGTAAATGGCAACATCGATAGGAACCCAGTCTCATACAATGTCGACCAATCACAACTATAGAATTTCGCGTGACATCGAGTGAATTCGTTGGAAAGCATTAATTGAATCGTAGTGTGATCGTAGTTACTAATGGCCGAAAACAGCAGCGTGTTTACTTATATTGCTCGCGTATTGTTTTAAAATGAGTTTGGTTACTGAAGTTAATTTCAAAAATTTCAATGGTGACTTAGTGGAATATTTGTTATCCCATAACTTTAGTGCAGTAAGTTATGAGGATAAAGTTTTGATGAAAACATTGCGACCTACCCCTGAATTAAAAAATTTGGTGCGGCGTAACAGACAACAAAACCGCGGTTTTAATACAAGGAATTATGAGAGACATCCTTGCCTAACCGGATCACAGGTAAAAAATAAATTATTTTGTTGGCAGTGTTTACTTTTTACTAGTGAAAATGTCTCTGTTTGGGGCCGCTTAGGATTTGAGGATTTAATTCTATACCTAGTTGAAAGTGAGGAATTTTTCACCGATAAAGTAGCTTTAAATACAGCACGCGGATTAATATCTTACTTACAAGATAAGGATTTAAATATTTTTTAAACATCTTTAAATTAATTTTTGAACAAACATAAATAGTTTTTAAAATCTTACAGCACAAGTTCTCAGATGTAATTTACTCACGAAATCGGCTCGTTTCTTTTGGAAAAAATTTCAGAATTTCGTGCAGAAGTTTATTTTAAAAAACTATTTTCTGTATTTCAAACTACTGATGATACGACTCAATTTAGCCCAAAACGAAAGAAATTCAGTTACGCAGATATGGAGCTTCACTATAAGCAAATATTTTATGAAATTTTGGATACTATTAGGGGTCAAATAGAAATAATGTTCTCTGATTTGAAAGAACTGCATTTCTTCGACTTACTCAATAAAAATTTGTTTACCGGATTTTCGGCTAATTTTCCAGATAACCTTTTGGAAAATTTATGTCAAGAATACACTTTTTTTGATAAGGTGGCCATAAAAAGTGAACTGTGTGTTGTTTATAATGACAATGAAATTTTGGGGCAAAATGAAAATCACGTGAGGACTATTAAATCCTTTTTTGATAATGATTTGAATCAAGATTTACCCCAAGTTCATAAACTCTTATGTCTAATTGTTTCTATCCCGGTGACATCGGCTTCCGTAGAGCGCTCGTTTTCCACTCTTAAGAGAATTAAAACTTATTTACGAAATTCAATGAGCCAGGATCGTTTGAAAAATATTAGTTTGTTGTCTATTGAAGAGGAATTGGTAAAACTTTTGGCGAAAGACAAAAAATTTTATGAGGATATCATAGATCATTTTGCTAACGTTAAAGATCGCAGAATTCTGCTAATTTTCAAAAATATATAATAACTTTTTATTTGCTCTCACCAGCTGTTAACAAATTCGTTAAGTAGGTAGGTAGGTACCTATTTTGTGAAAGAAAAAAAAAATTTGATGAATTGATTAATTGGCTGAGAAGAGTTCTTGTGAATATTGTAAATAGGAGTTGTAGGTCTCAAGGTAGACACTCGAAAGTGAAAACAAATTAATAGCTTAGGGTGCTTGTTTTACTTTGATTTTCTTTAAATTATAAGGCGGTTGACCTTGAAATCCTAAAAATTTTCGCCTATGGTGTATTTTTTAACACCTCTTGTAGCCTCCTCAAACCAAAACCTCACGAGCCGCCACTGATATATATATATATATATATATATATATATATATATATATAGTAGTATGAAAAGATATCGACCGTACCGTAGCCACCATCTGAAGATACAGAAAGAAACACTCCATATCCACACCAGACAGCACTTCCTGAGCAACAGAATTTTTTATGTATGGAATGGTCTCCCTCAGGTTGCAATCGATTCAGTGACTGTGAACCAGTTCAAAAATATGATTGACATTTTTTATTTTAGTAGAGTTTAGTTTTTTTTTGTTTGTTTTTTGGTATTCTCCTTATAAAGTAGTTTTTAATCTTTTACCATAGGTATTAGTCATTTATTTTTTGTTAATGATGGGCAATTATAGGATATTGTCCTCTGCCCTTATTTAAATGAATAATAATAATAATACTTACTATTATATATATATATATATATATATATATATATATATATATTATATATATAATATATATATATATATATATATATATATATATATATATATATATATATATATATATATACATATAAATTAATAATATATATAATAAGAAAAAAAAATTGTCGGCTTAAGTGAAGCACTTAGAAGCAATGAATGAAAATATTAATAAAAAGAACTGTTTTCTTTCTTCCTTAGCTTTCAGAATATTTTGATTTCTTCATCAGAGAAATCTACAAAAAATTAATTGACATTAGCATCCAGCGAACTGTGGCTGTCAAAAAGTTTTCCTCGACAGATGACTGTTGCTGCTTGCTAGATTTTTTTGCAATTAATTTCTCCATAACGTTGTTAGTTTATTCCATTGACCCTGCTGTTTATTACATGAAATATAGATGAATGAACTTTTTTTCAACCAAGTGTCCCACTAGTCCTCTAGTCTTTTCTATTTTCGTAGTATTTAAATCTAAACTGAGATAGCTGAATTCAATTCGTAATTTTCAACCTTCTATTTCCAATTTAGTTGTTTTTGTTGAGAACTGTTCATTTATTAATTCAAACACATCCATATCATTCAATGATGAAAAAAAACAAGAATTAAAAAGTTTCAATTCTTACGTATTAGTGCAACCATGAGCAGACAAAATTCATCATAGCATCGACTAAATGAGTTAATACCTTAAAATTATTCTATTTTATATCATTCTAATGTTCTCGTTCGATTCTTAAATGAACAGGTGTCATGATAATGCACGCCATTTCGAAAATTTCCCTCTTATTGTTCAATTGTACGAGGAGTTACTTCAATCTTCTCCGCCACTTACTCGTTTTGAAGACCAGTAAGACTGCCCGCGCATTTCAATTCTTTGTGTATGAAAATCCTTTTGTAAAGAGGGTGGTTTCTCTACCTGCGCAATTGCTCTCGCAAAATACATGTCCAACCCCCCGTGCTCCGGTATTGGCGGTGTCCATTCCGGAAGAAGAAATTTCAGCGCAGCCGTGATAAAGAGACTGAATTATTCACGGACAACGAAAAAAAATGTTTTTAAATAAGTGCGGACTGGGCATTCCAAAATAGAGGTAGAAATCTTGAAAATTCCGTTTTTAGTAATCTCGTTATTTATGTTGTGTTTTTTCTGTCAAAGTATTTTAAAAGCTCGTGTGCAGCAGAGATGGTTATTTTATTGAAAAATAAATTCATTAGGTGAAAGTGTCTTGAAGACAGTAAAAATGACGTTAAATATTCCCTTCCTTCAGATGAAGCTAATATAATGAGGGTGAAAATTGGCCTGATCTTCGTATGTGCATCGCGTACTGATAGCGAAGCAGGTCGAGATGCGATTCGAATGGAAAAGTCTCCGCGAAAATGGCGATTAGAAATAACCTCAACAAAACTTACTTGTGAAATGACAATTCAGGATGAAACGAGGCCAATTTTCCACAAACTTGGCACTGGCGAACCATCTTCAATTGTTTTTAATTGTTATTTTATAATAATACTTCGGAAAGAAGCGCAAAAACTGGAAAAAGATCGCAATAACTCAAAGTTTGATGTAATTCCACTAATAGGCAACACTGCAAGCTACGATTTTCCGATCATCGGCAACAGGGCTAAAAACTATTTACTACGAAATACTACGAGTTTTGAAAATTAATGGACGACAATCCAATGTTGCCACTTATTAATTGAAATTAGCATAAGAACAACACCGTTTAATAATTATTTTTTTTTTCACAAGAATTGATTTATTATTAACTTGAAATTACGATATACGATAGGTATATATATATATATATATATATATATATATATATATATATATATATATATATATATATATATATATATATATATTTATATAATAATATATTTATATTTATATATATATATATATATATATATATATATATATATTATATAATATATATATTATATTTATAATTAATATATATATATATATATATATATATATATATATATATATATATTAATAAATATATATATATATATATATATATATATATATATATATAAATTTCGATACTCTGTAATAGTCTATCATTTTTGTGGAAAATGCGACTGAAAATCTTATAATTTGATTGCACTATATAAAGTTAACGAAACACTTATAGGTAACCCCAATTATCATTGATAAAGTAGCATTATTTCTTTTTTGAATTTTTTGTATCTCCTTGAGAAACACCTTATGTTTATATACCTTCGTTTGGCTGCAGTTATAGCCATAACTTAGCAGGTAGTTTAATTCGGACGCGGTGTTCAAAAAAGTTTCATCCTTGGAATAAATGTCGATTTCTAACTCAAAGAATCCATACACAAAAATTCATGAGAATTCGATATCATGAATAATCTTCTAGTTATCCAAATTTGAATATGCGATAAGCCAAGAATACAGAAGTGCATTTCAAGTACGTTTTGTACACTTTGCACCCCCATAATCTAGAATTCGCAAAAACAACATCGTTATATTTCGATTACTTGGCCCCTATCTGAATGTAAATATTATATCCGCAAATTTCTAAATTACGTATGAGATAATTCCGTAGTTACTCACATCAGTCGCCAGTCTCTGTAGGCATACAGTAGAAGATAATATGAATTCTCTAAGAGATATTATACATATACTTTCAAAATATTTTTAAAAAATTCATAATGATATAACTCTTAGTATTCATGCGTGACCTTCAAAATGAAATTAGGAATTTATAATACCTATAGAAGTTACTTAAACTGAAATATATTCAAGCAGCCATTCTGGAATTGTAAATATTTGGATGGAAACCTATTTCATAAAGCAACAAATACATTTCAGTAATTCAGAGTTATTCCACTCACCTATTTTCGCTAGAAAGACAACATCCAATTTTTCTCTACATTTTTCCATATAAATCACCACACAACTTTGTGAAAACTAGATTCAAAATTAAGATGAATACACAATTACAGTTATTTTTTAACTTCCCCAACTACTGCGTCCAAAGAAACTGACGCTGACCTTGAATATATGGAATAATGCTAATAATTTCTATGACTCTAGAAGAAAATCACGGTATATTCAATTCTTAGAATTCAAGATTTCTATTATAAGAAATCTTCCTGTCAGTATAGAAAGAGATAGAACGATCTCTATTTTTAGATGAGATATTTATCCAATGTTTTTGTTTATTTCAAATTAGACGAGAAGAATGAAGGTGAGACGATATTTGTACAAATGAGTTGATAATAAGTTTTGATATTGGTGCAATCGATATTGATTTTTTGTGCTGGATATAAAACTTGTGTTAGCCTGTATTAAAATGAAAGTCAGTAGTACTTTGAAATTGGCCTAAGTTATTCAATAATTCAAATCTTTATACATAAGTTATGAACCAAAGAATTGATTTTTAAATTTGTAGAAAATATTTTTTTCGAGGTTGCAATGAACTTATCGATCTTTCCTTATTAGCAATTTTTTTAAATCTATCTATAACAATTCGACGAATATTTTTACACGTAGGTATATGAGGATAGTTCCAGTAAGTTTGAATATAAATATTAGGTATGAATGAAAGACATGTTTATTCATTCTTTGAAGTTTTATCAATATTGTCAATCACTGATAAAACCACCATTCATACTATTTATTCAATCGCATGAATCGACATAACTCAAATTAAATGATTTCCAATTCATTGTGTGAGTTGAACTTGATTGTTATCCATTAATAGTTACAAGGTTTCGTTATAAACATCACTAATATATATATATATATATATATATATATATATATATATATATATATATATATATATATATATATATATATATATATATATATATATATATATATATATATATATATATATATATATATCAGTGGCGGATCGTGAGGTGTTCGTTTAAGGAGGCTACAAGAGGTGTTAAAAAATACACCATAGGCGAAAATTTTTAGGATTTCAAGGTCAACCGCCTTATAATTTAAAGAAAATCAAAGTAAAACAAGCACCGTAAAATATTAAATAGGTACCTATTCGAGGAATTAATCAATTGTTGGCCAGCAATAACCAACGGGGAGGTGAGACTTATTTCTTGCCAGAAATAAAATAGGCCCCTCCCAAAAATAGATTAAAATAAAATTCTTGTCATAAAAGTCAAACAAAACTTAATAAAATAACAACAAAATAAAATAATAAAATATACATTTAGACCTAAACAAAAAAATTTTAATAAATTCTTTGGTATAGACATCTATTTTTTTATAGATGTGATAAAAACATTGTCTTTTTGATAATAAAATTCATCTATTTCATGAATTTTATACTTTTATGAACTCGGAGGTAAGGTTAGTAAGGTTAGAACAAGTCAGGTCAGCTCAAGTTTCTGAAAAAAAAAGATGACCCAGCGACAAAATCTGATTTTTATTCGGCTTTTTCAGGCCAAAATAAGCTATAATCCGAAATTTCAAGAAAATCGGGGCAGTCTGTTGTATTATCGATAATTACCATAATTCCTGCATAGATGCCAGTGCCAAACACAGACATTTTTCCTAGTAAAAAGTAAACACTGCCAACAAAATAATTTATTTTCTACCTGTGATTCGGTAAGCCAAGGATGTCTCTCATAATTTCTGATATTAAAACCGCGATTCTGCTACGCTGCACCAAATTGTTTAATTCCGGGGTAGGTCGCAATGTTTTTATTAAAACTTTATCGTTTTGACTTAGTGCACTAAAGTAAGGGAACATACCCAAACTACGTGACCCGTTCAGAGGGGGGAGGGGGTTCTTCAAAATACTACGATTGGTCACAGGGGCGGGGGTAGGGGTTAGGTTTTTGTCACGTAGTCAATGTCCTCTGGAAACGTGTTCGGTGAACATGATTGAGATAAATGGAATAAAAGAAAAAAATACTTTTGTTTTAGTAATTAAGTTCCTAGTACATATGTTTTTTCTTCTTGATAATATTTTTTCAACTGTAATATAGGGTACAGGGTAGCCAATATTCGATGTTTGTATGGAGTATCTCAGTAACTATAGAAGGTAAAAAAATGATACTCAATCTCTTTTGTCGAGACAAATTCACTGGCGAAACCCAAAATTCGCTGTCTTCTTTAGTTTTCGATTTATAAATAAAAATTTCATTTTTTCACTTTAAGACAAGTGTGCATATCATGGTTGTTTGTGAAGTTACGAGATAAAAACTTTTACATAATTTAGGCACTTTTTTCTGTATAAAACAGTGGTAAAAATGTATTTTTTGAAATGGGAATAATGGTTGGCTGTGGTTTGGTTGGATAGGATTTTTTCCTTTTGATGTGTAAGGTTTTAATAGCAAGAATATTTTAGTTCATTACCTTTTGCGTTTTTATATGTACCTATTCCATGGAGGCAGGTGACATCTATGACAGAGCTTGTCCATTTCTTTTCATCATAATATCAACTAACTGATTTACCTAATCGTAAAAACAGTGAAGTTGTGATATTACATCTGAGATATATTTCAATAACTATCCAGGAAGAAGACAACCTAATAAATCTATTTTCAACCAATTAAAAGAAAATCTAATTAATTGAGAATCATTAAACAAGCCAAGACCAAAATATTAGATATTTACATAATTTTTTTTATAAGACATTACAATTATAAACAACAATACAAATTACAATAAATGTTCAAACTTATGTTCAATGTGGTTGATACATAAATTACATCTCTTTATAACATTCTGAACTGCATTATGAATATGAATATTTGAAACTGAATTCACAAGGTATAAAATTTACGTGGCTGTCGTGTTTTAACGTATCATATATATCAAGAAAATCATAATAACCAACGGTACTACGAAATTTTGAATCAGTAAATTATTGAGGAATTCATGGACAATCCACCCTTAGTTGAGACACAAAATCAGTTCTTCCAACATGATGGTTCGCCGCCTCATAATATAAGTACCGTTTCAGAATTGTTTAATACTAATTTTGGTAATAACTGGATGATGAATAATATTCCAGTGAGGTCGCCACCACAATCACCTGACATTAACACCACTGGATTTTTTCTTTTGAGGATATATAAAAGAAAATTATATAAGAAAACCCGTAACAATATAAATAAACATAGACAAAATTTTATTGAATGTGAATTACATTTCAAATATTGATATTATATATATGCATAATGCAGTTTAGAATATTATAACGATAGGTAAGTATGTAATTTATTTATGAACCATAAAGAACATCAGTTCTTCACAACATTGTAATTTGTATTATTTTCTTATAGTTGTAATGTCTTATGTAAATCTCTAGATTATACAGAAAAAAAGTGCCTTAAAAATGTCTCGTAATTTCACAAATAACCATGATATGCTCACTTGTCTGAAAGTCAAACTTTTGTTTATAACTCCAAAATAAAAGACGATTTCATATTTTGGTTTTCGCCATTAAATATGACTCGAAAAAAGAGATCAAAAATGCACTCTCCATTTTTTTGTATCTTCTATAGTTACCGAGATATCCCATACAAACATCATCGAAATTTGCCCACTCTGTAAGCACTCTAATCGTCACACCGCAAGCGTTGTATTAATAAAGACAAATATGAGGCAAATCATTTATTTTTAACTTTCTGTCTACAAGAAAATGATTAAAAAAATATTTATGTATAACTACGTGAAAACTAGAGGGGGAGGGAGGGGGTCTTGGAATATACTACGGATGGTCACCGAGGGGGGGGAGGGGGATAAAAACTTCTAAAAAATAGGTCACGTAGTTTGGGTACGTTCCCTAATGGGATAACAAATATTCCACTAAGTCACCATTGAAATTTTTAAAATTAACTTCAGTAACCGAACTCATTTTAAAAACAATACGCCAAATTAAAACCAAAAGAAACTATTTTCGTCCACGACAAGTCACAACGGTCCATGTCCAACGAATTCACTCGATTTAACCCGAAAGCCTATAGTTGTGATTGGTCGACATTGTGTGAGACTTAGGTGCAATCGGTGTTGCCATTCACATGTGTTTTCCTTTTCTATTGCAATGAAGTATTCATTCGCAGTATTCGCACCGTTGTTTGCTTTTCTGTGGCAGGCATAATGAACGTTGAAAACATACCTTTTTAAGCCTCTGCAGCGTTGCCACAAATCTTGAAATGAATGAAATACAGTAAATGTAAATACCTTCTATCGTAATTAATAAATTATATTATATAATGTAGGTTGAAAGGAAGGTAGGTGCATAAAATAATATGATTTTGATTAATATGAATATGCTGAATGCTCTTATATTCAATATAATATATTAGTGATACACGGAATATTATTGAGGAGGAGGCTTAGCCTCCTTAGCCGCCTTCGAATAGCCGCCCCTGATAATAAACCTAGGTGGGGGTAAAATAGGTGAGATAAAAATTGCTGGCGAATAAAATTAATTTTCAGTTTAAATGAATAGCACTACTGGTTTTTCAAAGAAAAAATATTTTCTTAATAACTAGTGATGTATATTTTATAATAAAATATATTTTTCTCTTGTTTTGAACTGTTTTAAACTGAGAAAATAAGAAATCTTCACCTGTAATAAGTCCCATAATTGTAAAATTACATAGGTAATTTGTTTTTATATTATGTTACGGCCTAAATACATACAAATAGCGTGACCCTAATGTTTTTTCTTAAAATCAGTTCAAAATATGATAAAACCTACAGAGATTACAAAACGAACGTAACATATATCCTGTATATCAAGAATATCTATGTTTATACAAAATTTCTATCACAAAATCATGCCCAGATTAATCTCCTTGAATATCAACATTCTATCAGAAAACACTCTGTATATATTCAGTAATAAAGTCACAAAAAATTTTTGTTCTACCATTCTGATACTGAATCTCCGAAAGTCATCCAATCTAGACGGATAGAATGTGTTAGCATAATATGAAACGAAACCGTTCCCCGATAGAAATAGTGCGTGTTGCATGTTGACGCGATATCTGGCTATATTTTGGTGGCCAAGGCCAACGAGTACAACGCACCGGGTTCTGTGCGTTTTCACGGCGCCCACTGTGATTCGAAGATGAGTCTCCCCGCGCCTCGATGCAATGGGACAGGCCGGTCTAGTGTTTACATCCGCGATGGACGATAGATCAGTTATTAGAAAGAGAAATACATAACAGGATAAGTCCATGAACTTCACATGTTCGTTTTACAACGAGTATGTGGCCGCGGTTGAGTGGCGGCGTATGCAACTCTGTGGTTGCTTCTCTGTGCGTCGTTGCTTTATAGGCCTGTCAGTTGAGATAATCGATTGACAATAATTCCAAAACTTTTCAAACTTCAACCCCTTGTTGCATCATGTGCCAAATATGGCACAAACCAATGTTTGACACCTGTTTAATACATACGTCAGAGAATAGTACATTATGTTACTAGGAGTAGAAGGCTATCATTATTGTTGAGCCCAGATTCTTGCACTGCCGAGGCGTTAGCCGCGGCTGTGCAAACTGGGCGAAACATATAAAGGGTCCTCTGCTCCGAGTGACATATACTATTTTTTCTTTAAGCGTAATTTGAATATTGTGCCCATAGTGTCGAACTTTTAAATTTTCTGACAAATACTGACAAACATCAAATTAAATAAAAATTAAATGACAGTTCATACCTACTTGGATACAACGCCCATAGACGTTGCTATCATTTCTCATTATTTTATTACTAGTACAATAATGAGCGTTCATTATTTTACTAGTAAAAGAATAGGTTATTTCTACGATCTGTGTTGTCGAAAATAATATAGATATTATTATACGCTTGATGAAAAATATAACTTTATATGCATCAATTACAATTTCAGGCACATACAAACATATTTCCAAAGAGGCAGCTCCCTCTCTGTGATTATTTCGCAGTTAGATGTGTTTTGTAAAATGAGGACGATGAATCCGTTGCTTGTCAGTATTATTGTAGATTGAATAATAGTTTTGAGTTCATCCAAGTAACTTTCTACCTAATAAAAATTGTTTTTGTAGAAAATATACTTCTAGTAACTGCCTCATAGTGGCAAGTATTCGTATTTTTGAATAATTGACATTTTTTATCTAAAAATCAATTTTTGCCATATATGGAACATTATGCAATTCAAGTATATTATATGACTTGACCATATCTGCAGATTATGAATTTAGAAGATGTGAAAGAAATCTTTTTCTGATAAATTATGGATCCCAAGTTATTTTATGCAAAAAAAAAATGTAGTTATACATAATTTTAATCCAAATGAAAGTGAAGACAACATATCAGATGGAGATGAAATATTGGCTGTATAAAATATTTTTAGTTCATTTTGCATGCTGTCCCTTAATTGGCACAAATCAGTTTTTTTTTGACAGAGAATAGTTTTTTTTTCAAATATTTTTCTGATGAAATATATGTCTTCTTCCAACTGTACCTTTTTTTTTATCAATTTTAAAAAAATCATGCATGAAGGGGTTAATGTAGGGTCGGGAAAGATAAAAACAAACTATGAAATTTTGCATCCTTTTCCGAATTCCGGAACATTGTTAAAATTGCAATAATATTGAATTTTGCCTTATGCTTGTGGAAAAAAATTCCAAAAGTTCTACAAACTTGGAGTAGTATTAAATATATTATTTCATATCACGTATCAAAATATACCGAACAGTTGTATAAACTTGCAACCTTTTACGTTGACCGGAACATGTTCAATTATAATTTTTTTAATTAGTGATAATTTTTTCGGGCAAGATGGTCTCGAAATAATTACAAAAGTTTCGAAACTTGGTTGCAAATTCAGAAAATATATATATTCTGATGCATTTGCAAATTTGCAAGCTTGTACGCGGTCCGGAACTTTATGCAATTTGGAAAAATATGATTTTTGGATTTTTATATTTTTGCAAATTGCATAAAGTTCCGGACCGCGTACAAGGTTTCAAATTTGCAAATGTATCAGAATAGATGTTTTCTAAATTTGCAAGCAAGTTTCAAAACTTTTGTAATTATTTCGAGACCATTTTGCTCGAAAAACATACTACGGATTATAAATAAACATGTTCCAGTTAACGTAAAAGCTTGCAAATTTATACAACTGTTCGGTATATTTTTGCGAAGTATCTATCAAGTTTCCAGAACTTTTGGAATTTTTTAGGTCAGTTTATAAAAGAAAAACGTTAATTTTGAATTAAAAAAATTTTCCGTACCGTTAGATTGGTTGCAAATTTGATACGTGATATGAAATAATATATTTAATACTACCCCAAGTTTGCAGAGCTTTCGGAATTTTTATCACAAGTATAAAGTAAAATTCAATATTATTGCAATTTTAACAATGTCCGGACTTCGGAAAAGGTTGCAAAATGAGATTTGTTCCTTTCTCTATGTGGCATTCACTTGATCAAAGTTTAAAAACTTTTGGAATTATTGTTAAATTTTCGATTTTCAATGTCTCAACTGACTGGCCTAATAACATGATGAGTCCATGAAATTCACATGTTCGTTTTACAACGAGTATGTGGAACGGTTAAGTGGCAGCGTATGCAACTCTGTGGTTGCTTCTCTGTGCTGCTGGGCGTCGATGCTTTATTGCCACTTTGGAACTTGAGAGTAGGCGTTGTAATATATACAGAGACTTGGTATGAGGGATAGAATACGTGGTTTGGATGTCGACGATGATTTTTGTCGTATTTTTCCCGAAAATAATAGACTGTTGCGTTGCACTGTTTCAAGGTTTTCTGATGCATCAGATATCAATTTGCCTAGAGAAAAATACCTTTATTCTCAGCCATACCCAAAACTGTTTTTAAAATAAGTTGATCAGAACTGAAAAACGTGTTCAAATATGCATTTACATCCAGAATTCGTCGAAAAAATTGAAATCATTGTTTTCAGGAAAAATATGAATCTTTGGAACCTTATATTTTTGTAGATTTGCATTTAACTTTAAGAGTTAAAAGTTCAAACATCACATGTTGGGAACCAATGTTATATTTGGATCAGAATTTTTCTGGACGATGTATAGATCGCGAGGTTCTAGAATGGCCATCTCGGTCGCCTGATTTAAGTCCAAACGACTTTCTTCTGTGGAGACATCTGAAATCAGTGGTTTTTTCATTAGAACTCGAACATCTTGGAGTTTTAAGACAGCGTATTGTGGAAGAATGTAGGAATTTAACTCCAAAGGTTTTTGCAAATGTAAGGATATGTTTCGTACTGGTTCTAAATTTACTAGAAATACTTTTTGCGATCAATTTTCGATCTCAATATAGAACTTCACAGAAATTAGTGTATTTATAAATGTTCCCTTCAAATTAAAAATTGACATGTTTTTGGAATTTTTCAAAACTTCATATAGAACGAAATATTCAGGTGGTAAGTTTTATCTGGGACTCCCTGTATAAGAAGTACATTTTCTTCGAAATAGACTCATACGAAATCAAAAATTCCAATGGAATATGATTGAAAATTTGGCGTTTCTAAACATTCATTGAGAAATGATAAATTAATTCTGTCACTTTTAACAAACAAAAACCTGGGATGTTATACTATTTTTACGGCATATTTCAATGGGGATGCCAGAATTTTAGATATTTACGACTTTTCTCTTCATTCATTTATCTCAGAGAAGATAATACTTTGATATTATCTCTTAAGTAAGATGGAGATCCAAACCAAGAAACTATTATTATGAGGGCACAGATGGCGGAAACCGATAACTTCGACTTCAATCTCCATATCTACATAAAAATTTTTTACATTTAAAATTTTTTTTCAAACAAAAAAGTATTGATTTCATCAACAAATTTTCTGATGGGAACTTAGAGCGATTATTGCAATTTTTACCCCGAGGCGAAGCTAAAGGGGTTATAGTCTCACGACAAAAAGTTGGTAACTGGCCCGATTTCAAAAATTCCAACGGATATCGATAAAACACATATGATTTCATTAGGGAATTTGAATTCCCAATTTTTCCCAACGAAGAATAAAAAATTATAGTGTTTTTTAGATAGGCATTACGACATGCGCATGCGCCAAGGTCGATATGTACGAAGTCCTACAAAACATGCGTTGAAGTGCTCTGTGTGCCACGGTAACCAAGCGACGTTGATAGCTTAAGCTTGATTCTGCGTATGTGTCTGCTTCCCATCCATAGAGATATCTTATCAATTTGATTCATAATTTGCAGCAAAATGAGCCGGGATAGGATATTCAAATTCGACAGTCAAACAATGAATTTTTTTGCTAAATTTTCACGGATTTTATTCGTAATATCGACTTATTAATACATTTATTGCAATTTTCCTTCATTTCATTCGTAATATCGACTTTCAATGTTATTTAATTTATATAATAGGTACATTCAAAAAATATTGACGACATGCACATGCGCCGAGGGGTTTTATCATTCCTAGTGCTACGCAGTAGGGTGTCCTTCGCTTTTTTTTATAAAATATTACTGATTTACTTGAACTAATAGAATTAGAACAGATCAACTCGTTCATATAACAAATATGCACTCTCACGTGAGATTCGAGGAGGGGTCGAGCAAGAACTCACGACATCTCACTAAGGGGGGAGGGGGAGTCAAAAAATGGCCAAAATTATCTCACGTTATTAATGGATGCCCCCTTATCCATTCAATTAATTTTTATCGAAACGGACACTTAGCCGATCAGGAAATATGGCAACAATGACAAAGTAAATTTTGACACAATGCTGACAACACAGTAGCTTCATAAATTGCATTATTCTATGAATCATTCATTATTGTCTTAAACGTCAAAAGATGATTAATATTTTGACGAAATATAGATGTCTCTGATCAAATTCATTCTCCTTAAACGTTCGAATAAAACAATACTGAAAACACCCCAAAACATTCGTTAAATGGACCCATCTTCAATTTTTAGTACAACCGTCACGTATTCCGACAAATGTCGGCTTCTTTGCCGAAAGTACAATCTCATTGTTTCAAATCCACGAACATACGCGTAGAATTGTTTCTCGGCTATGCGTCAAGTGCATTTCTGTGCGTGCGGGCACCGAATCCAAGGGACAGGGCGGGGAAAGGAAAAGACGCAACGGCAAGTCGAATTAGTTTGCCGTCCTGCCTAGCTTAACTTCCTACGAACTTTCCTAGACAATTCAGCCGAATTTGTGAGAAGGGCTAGCGTTGGAGTGAGATGGAGGTATGGCATATTTATCTATTTTATCGTAATTGGTCTAGTGAGCTAGTAGAATCTTCTATTCATCCTTGTGCTTTCGGTTTTTGGAGTTTAAGAGTTTTATGCTAAAAAAATTAGACAACTCATTAATATATTATATATTTAGTAAAATACGATTATGATATATGTATCTAGGTATGAGAAAACATTAAAAAATAATTTAACCCCTTAATGCATGACTTTTTAAAAATTGATAAAAAAGGTAGGTACAGCAGGAAAAAGACATATATTTCATCAGAAAAATATTAAAAAAATAAAACACAATATTTTTGTCAAAAAAAAACCGGTTTGTGCCAAATAAGGAAAGCATGCAAAATCAACTAAAAATATTTTATACAGCCAATATTTCATCTTCATCTGATTATGTTGTCTTCACTTTCATTTGGATTAAAATTATGTATAACTACATTTTTTTATGCATAAAATAACTTGGGATCCATAATATATCAGAAAAAGATTTCTTTCACATCTTCTAATTTCATAATCTGCAGATATGGTCAAGTCAGATATACTTGAAGTGCATAATGTTCCATATATGGCACAAGATGGTCAAGTCAGATATACTTGAATTGCATAATGTTCCATATATGGCACAAAGTGATTTTTAGATGAAATATGTCAATTATTCAAAAATACGAGTAGTTGCCACTATGAGGCAGTTACTAGAAGTATATTTTTTACAAAAATAATTTTTATTAGGTAAAAAGTTACGTGGATGAACACAAAACTATTACTCAATCTACAATAATACTGAAACGCAGCTGATTCATCATCACCATTTTGAAAAACACATCCAACTGCGAAATAATTACAGAGAGGGACCTACCTCTTTGGAAATATGTTAGTATGTGCCTGAAATGGTAATTCATGCATATAAAGTTATATTTCTCTGATGTATGTATTGAAGAGGTGTAAAACATTGGTTTGTGCCATATTTGGCACATGATGCAACAAAGAATTAAACATGCATAATTTCCAGTTCATTTCCAAAAGTGCAACAAAATAGTACCCATGTAAAATACATAACTATATCAAATCTACTCACATGGATCTGTTATATGTATGATGAATCTATGTTATGGTAAGATGCTTAAAACTTTAGGATGTTACATGTGTCACCAGTGAGGGTTACATTGGTATTATTTAGGGGAGCAAAATACTCCCACTTTAAAGTCATTTTAAATTTGAGAATTATAAGTGCATTTCAACCTATGAAACAAAGATTTACGTGAGAAAACTTCAGGTGAAACATTATTTTCTGTGATGACATTTGTCAATCAGACATTTGATGTAAAATGACGAACTAATTGACGAACATAAATTGGAGAGAATTTATAAAAACTATAAAATAATGTATATTTACTACAATAGTTTAGATAACGTCTGCGCTGATTTACAAGTTAAAAACATTATGCAGTATAATTATACGACTAATTAAACATTAGGTACTCTATGTTTCTGACATAGAATATGCGACAGTGTTCATTTATTCAAAGAAGATGCAGTTTTCTTTAGCATAAGGTACCGACATATCCACAAAATATTTTTATATCCTACATATTGCTTCAAATAACATCCAGGGTAATGATACATTATCAAAAGGATTTTGTTAACTGTTATAGGTTTTTAAGTTTTTTGTTTACCACATGCATATAAATTTATTAAAGACCATTAGAGTATATTCGTTAATAATTTTAATATAGTTTAATAGTTTTTGTTTTTTTAAATTTTTATTTCTTTATTTACTGACCCTTTAACAGTAAATAAACATTACTGGCACTAGGGCCTACTAATACATTTTCTCTTTCTCGTATAGCTAATATCATAGTATAAAATAGACACTGAAAATTGAAAACAGAAAATTCTATATTTATAAAATTAGTTTATCAAATCAAATCAAATCAAAATATGCTTTCCGAAAATTGTTTTGTTAATTCAAAGGAAGGAATAGGGAGGTGAACATGATATCCCGAAGATCTGGTGGAATACCCGTGCTGTGACACTAAAGGTACGGCATGAAAATACTTATAAATCAAGCACACAGATTCAAGTAAATGTAAAAAAGAAAGCGCACAAATTACTTCTTCTTGAAGTAAGGTTTGCAATGAGCCCTATTTTTCAATACAAACATGCAACGAATAGCTCTCTTCTGCAATTTGAGAATGGTGTCAAGTTGTGAAGAATTACATGAACCCCAGACGGGAAGACCATAACGAAGATGAGATTCGAACAATGCAAAACAAGCAATTTTTGTAGATACCGTATCTAATTCAATTGAGATGGATTTAATGGTGAAACAGGCCGATGATAATTTTTTAGCTAAGACATCAACAGCTTCAATTCTACAAAGTTCAAGAGCAGTTGTTCCTCTCCCTTGCATTGTCTGCCAAAATAAACACGCCATAACGAAGATGAGATTCGAACATTTTAAAATGTAAAGCGATAGTTTTACTCTTATTAGTTTCAACAACTTTGAACGATTGTCGAGTTAAACGTTTCAGTAGACTAGAAATCCCTGTATCTAGGATCCTAGATTCTCGCTCTCTATCCGTCTAACGCAGCTCGATCGTCCACCCCCACCCCCCGCTTCGTCGCACCCCCACCACGGCTTCGCGACACCCACCCCTTCCCCTCCGATATTGCGTGTGTCTGCGATCCGAAATACACGTTTACACACACAAACAGACATCACAACCCCCACCGTCTCCGCTTATCGGGGTGGCCGAAGAGCCTGATGACGACGAAATTCAGAAACCGTGCTGGCGTTTTGACGAAAACTCGCGTTGTTGCGTAAAAAAGTGCGCATAGTGTGCGTGCGTTAGAAGTGCGGTGCATACGAGGCTAGTGGACACGTTCAATTTCCGCTCATTCAGAGGAAAGTTTGCCTAAATGCAACGTCTTAATATGCTCAAAAGTTGTTGACTGATCTGTCAAAGTTTAGTTTCGCCGTTTTTCGATTTTTTTTTCTCGGTATGACTTTGGCTGTGTCGTTTTCGCAATAGGATTCTGACGATTTCGTGAGTATTTAATGCAATTTGTTTTTTTAGGTCATCATCTGTCACTGGATTTAGTGCTTTCTTTAAATTCTAAATTAGATACGTTTTTTGAAAATTTCATGCATCTAATTGAATTTTATGATTATAATAAATTAACCATGAAATGTATAAACATTTTGGTATTCTGAAATGGATGCACTAATATATTTATAAATTGATTTTTTTAATTCGCAAATATGAAAAGATAAAAGTTTTTCAATTTGGTAAATATTTTTAGTTTAATACTCATTCCCTGTCTCTTTAGAATAAAATATTTCAATACTTTTATCTGTTTTTAATACACTTAACATCTGGCAGATGGTTTTATTATTCTCAAATAATTGCATACAACATTTTTTCCATGAGCTTACTCTATAAATTCTTTCCATATTGCTAAAATTGTGTTTTTGAAATTCAAATTCTTTTACTTTTTCCAGATCTTGATGAATAAATGGGAATTCTTCATTCATTTCCCTCATTTTTACAGTTTTAAGTTTCAACATATGTGACCTGCATTATTTGTATTTTCGTTTAGTTTTCAGCTTTAAATTCAATGCAATCATTATTTTACTTTTCTGCACTTTCATCTCTGAATATTTTCAAAAAAAGTTTTAAAGAAATTGGATCACTTGCTTTTTTGGCTTTATGTTCTTCAGTTAGTAATTTATATATATATATATATATATATATATATATATATATTTATTTTATATATTTATATATATATATATATATACAGTATCTAAATATTTTTTATATTGTGAAACATAAGCCAAGTGTTTTTATTTTGAAGTTTATACTTTATTCCTTAAATTTATTGTTTATTTACTTCACTTATCTTATTTCTGCAAACGATAATTTCAAAATACTTAGAAAATTAGAACGGTCACGAAATAATTTCAAAATTTGTAACACAGTTATTTTTGTTTAATTCTTCAATCGTTCCTATAAATATATTAATTAAATAATTGCTTGAAATGGTTTTTAAACAATCATTTCAGTTTTCATATCCGTCCCCGTTTCATTTGAACTGTCAGTTAATCCGTTTTTTTAATTTTTTTTACTCGATTCGTTCAGT
>JARQZK010001454.1:1112500-1117500 GCA_030704885.1 Cynegetis impunctata | reverse complement strand
TATTGAGATATCAAATTCATTCACTTTTCGCCGAAATTTTCATGTAGAGATTTCTATGAAAGCCAGGAAAGCTCAATTACCCTGATGATTTAAACTGATCTACATTGTAATCGCAGCGAATTTTGTACACACATGTTTCATTCCTCAAGTATGTATGAGGGTGGCGGGCTGCACAAGTATGCGGTGGAAGCTGAAGGGCTAGATCAGAGGATAAACTTGTAAGTACAGGTGTATCAAGGATCGTAGAATCGGTGATTTATGAAGAGATGAGGTGGAGATGAGTTCAGGGGAATAAAATTTTGGTCCAGTATTCGCCTTTATAAGTTGGTAAGCAGGGGCTCATCTACTCTAGGTAAAACCTCTGAGAAAAATTCATGGCAGATCATTCGACCCTGAGATTTGAACCCGCGACTTCCCAAATGCTAGCCAACGTTTCTAAACTTTTGGCTAACTAGCTTGATAATCTTGTGACATTGAACTTAGCATTTTGTATACGAGCTTTCAGCTGCGTTTATTTTTGGTATAATGTGCCATAAATTTCATCTACTTGTGAATTCGACAGTATTGGACGTTCTGCATACAATACAACGATACGAATTCATTAAAATGGCCTACTTCCTATGGGGTGAAACAGACAGTCGTCACTTCCTGTCTTTCGAGCGAAACTGCGTATCGAAAGTAGATTTGGTTCTGTTATAACCACCTTTTGACACTGGGAACTAATATTTTACAGTTAATGGAAATTTAATTTGAATATTGTTTCTTTTACGATGATTTAGATGTCCTTTAGTGCCATTTGAAATTTCAAAATTGATACCTAGATTTACGAAAAGATAAAGTAATGTAAATAATTTTGGAACCGTAGCTATATATTTATTCGTTTTCGTACTTCACTGCACACTGAAAATCTGCGACACGAATGTTTACTAGATGCGTTCTCGATATATTTTCTTTTGAAGTTTACCGCTTAAAATTGAAACGGTCGACAAGTAGGAACAGTCAAAATTTATTGCCGAAAAATAAAGAGATTTTAAGGTACATTCAGGAACATTTTCGGAAACACGCAACAGCAACAAAAGCGTAGTTTTATAACTTTTTGGGGGACGGGGCAGAAATGGTTGATGGGTATCTTGCATTGATATTTGTTATTAAAGTTGGACTCATTAGTGAAAAACTGCTTTATATTGCAGTCATTGAAGCGTAAAATAGGTTTTTACCTCAGAAATTTTTTACTATGAACCGATTTACACGAAATTTTGGAATTAGGCTTATCTTACCCTTAACTTCAAAAGTAATATTGACCTGAACTCCGTTTTCACCCTGGGGGTGGTTGCCACTCCTTTTGGGTGGTGGAATTTTTTTTCAAAATAACCTCGGATATCGACAGAAGACCTAATTTTAAGCAAAAAATGTTTCATAAAGTTTTTTCAGAAACCCAATACTTTTCAAGTTATTGGCAATTGAAAATTCGGAATTTTCAGTTTACTAATGTTTAGTTTACTAAGTAGAAAAAAATACGATTAGTTTTTGGGTCATAATTCCTTCAATTATGAAGCAACTTATAAAAAACCATTTTAAAGGTAATTAAAAGAGCTACAACTTTTTTCATTACGATATGTAGTGAAAACACTTTTATTTTGAAATGGTGAAGGGTCAAAGGGCTCGAGAGAGACTGTGATTGCGCTACCGCGCGCTTTTTAAATAATCATATCTCCGTCAATTTCTCCAACATTTTTTATTATTACACTCTTTTACGTATCTTTCATTAATTTTGAGATATTATGAAAAGGTGGTTTTTTTGAAAATTCGAAATTTTTTTTTTCTTAAAATCGTAATTTATTCGAAAAATATGTGTTCCAAAGCTGCCAAACTGCTAGAATCCATCAAACTTCATATATCAAAGTTAATTCTAGACGGAATACGATTCATTTTAATTTTGGTGGAAATGGCACTTATGAAACCCATTGATTAAAAAAAAAACCATTAGATGTTCCTCTTTTTTTCATTACAGCTCACTCATTTTACGTGCAAAAGACTTTTAACAGTGCTCATTTTGAAGCTTATTTCAAGCACTATAATATCTTTTTTCATTAGCATGCATAAAATTTATTCGCTCTCCGCTAGATGGCATTGAATACATAGATTAAATTTCAGACATAAAAACGGCTTTGATCTTCAATATCTCGCTTAATATTGCACTTAGAACACTCTGTAAAAATCTAATTTGTTCACTTTTTACCTGCTACAATTTCCAATTGCCAATAACTTGAAAAGTATTGGGTTTCTGAAAGAACTTTATGAAACATTTTTTGCTTAAAATTAGGTCCTCTATCGATAGCCGAGGTTATTTTGAAAAAAAATTCCCACCACCGAAAAGGGGTGGCAACCACCCCCAGGGTGAAAACGGAGTTCGGGTCAGTATCACAGCCCGGGCCCGTCGGGCCCTATGGCTGGCTACGGGCCTGGTGTTGAAGCATTGTTAACAATTTAAAGTTTTCCTCAATATTTTTTACTTTTGGATAATTTCTAAGATATTCAATTTGTAAAGTTAATTTAAATTACTCATCTGAAAAAACCAATGTTTTTGGCGAAACAATTGTTGTTCAACATAATATATATAAAAAATCAAATACCCAAGTTTTATTCACATTATTGTCAAATATCAGCCCAATTAATTACTTCACATAAGTATATATAGTTTGATAATTTATCTTTTGATTTCGTTCTTTTTTATAGCAAATTTTGATTCTCTTTTAGGAATGAGGAAATGAATATTGATTTATAATTATCATCGTTGTTCTAATTAATGAATGTTTGAAAGTTGTGTTTTCATTTCAGAGTATAATACGATTCTAATATTCTTTTAATATAAAATACAGCGGTCTAATAATACGATATGCGAACTAACTGATATCAGCTCTTTGAAAATAAAATTATATTGAGATCAAAATCCCATTTAATAATTTGGACTTTGGTGAGTGTATAAATTGCACTTTTTATCGTGGTTTTCCGGGGAAATATTGGATGATTTCATTGTTCAGGTTATTCGTTTATATTTATTCCAACCAAAATTAGCAAATGATAGTTATTCCCGTTTTCGAGACCTTCGGAATCTTCTAAGAGTTAGATTGTCGTTTTGCTTCAAGCTAATAACGTTTTAATTAATTCTTTACTTATTCCACTGGAACAGAAATTATAGGGATTTTGTAGTAGAATGATGATCATAGATCATTAGAATTGCATTTTTTATAAACCGTGATTCTAATTCGTCCCTACAATTATTCAGTGGTCTAGGAAATGATAATCATAGATCATAATAGTTTTTGCTCCTTGACGTGATCACTGATTCCAACTCGATTAAGTTATTTCTGTGGTCTTGAAAGTGTTGAATTTGATACAAATTTCATAAATACATCATTTGTTATAATTAAATCTTGCCTCTGACAAATGAGTTTCAAAACAATAAAACTTAGTTAAAGTGTATATATTTAACCCGAAATAATTGTTTGAAATGATTTCCTTAAGTTGTTACATATGATGGAAGTTTGCCAGGTACGTTTTTGAAATATTTTCAATAATCACTTAAGCTGTTCATTAGAACCATTGTAACTTGTATATGTGTAATAATATTTTCAATTGTTAGTGCATAATAAATCTGAATAACCAATTCTTACTGTTCTGATAGAAGAAGTGAATAACCTTAAAAAATTCAATTGCAAACATCAAGTTTGAAACAAATATCTGTGATAATTAAATTTTTTTTCCATAGAATCACAGATTTAAAAAATATCGGAGTACAAATTTCAGATATAATTTAAAAATCATTTGAAGATACAATGTTGTCAGATCTCAAGAAGAATGGGCAACCAAAGAAAGCCCAAATAGATTGGATCAATTTTTTTTATATCGGTCTACATTTTCCAAGGGTTCAATTTATGTTGTTTCGCAAAGAACTAAATTTGTGAGAACGGAACATCTGACAAAATTGCCAACTATCGATGAATTGATTACTAAATATGAATAATTTAATACTCACATTTTCCTGGAAAATCTGTATTGGCATCGCATGTCCAGAAAGTTCGCTTGATCAGAACATGTATGTCATTAGGGAGGGGAACTGAAAGTTTATATCTGAAAGTATTCCAAGGTTCTCATAAAAAATATTCAGTTTTGTCATTTTCGCTGTAGCAATAAAAATATCTGTTTGGGGATATAAAAAGGGTAATTTTTTGGTTTTGCCTCTAAACTTGTTAGTGCTGTAGCGTAAATATTTTTTAAAATAACTCGAGAACTGTTCAATCGATTTTGTCCATCGACTTTCAATATGACACAAACTACAATTAATAATCAAACAATATAATATGAAGTAGAATGCAACTAATAATGCACGTAATAAATTTGGGTGAATGTCTGCAACCGCCCCCGTTTTAACGTATCTAATATTTCTGATTTTTATATAAATATCCTTCACGGTACATTTGACATCTCCAGCGGTTCGTATAACACCATGTAGGGTCGGGAAAGAGATAAGAACAAACTATGAAATTTTGCAACCTTTTCCGAAGTCCAGAACATTGTTAAAAATGCAATAAATGATTATTTGCTGAATCCTTGCGAAAAAAATTCCAAAAGTTCTGCAAACTTGGAGTCGTGTTAAATTATTATTTTATGTTAACTATCAAATTTGCAACCAATTTAACGGTACCGAACATTTTTTCTATCCGGTCAACGCAAATTTATACAACTGTTCGGTATATTTTTCCGAAGTACCTGTCAAGTTTACAGAACTTTTGGAATTTTCTTGGTCAGTTTATCAAAAAAAAAACTTTAATTTTGATTTAAAAAAATGTTCCGTACCCTTAAATTGGTTGTAAATTTGATACGTGATACGAAATAATATATTTTTTCCGCAAACGTCGTCGAAAAATGACGACTTTTTTAAACTCAGTTCTTAATGTTGAAGTTTGATTTCGCAGACGTCATTTTGTTTTTACTTTTTT
>JARQZK010001454.1:952500-1107500 GCA_030704885.1 Cynegetis impunctata | reverse complement strand
GAATTTAATAAATTTTTTTCCTCAATCCCTCATGAAATTGTTAAATCAATTAGTCATGTTCATGATAGCAATGAGAACCTGTTCCGGAAAATTATCCCCAATAATGTTAACTTTAAATTCCAGGAGGTTTCTTGCGTCCAGGTAAGGGATGCTATTCTTTCTCTGAAGGATAGTAGATCCAGGGATTTTTATGGTATCTCAGTGCCCCTTCTTAAGAGAGAGGCTAGTAGCATTTTACATCCAATCACTCACCTAATTAATAGGTGTTTACGAGATGGAATTTTTCCCGATTGCATGAAGGTATCCAGAACTATACCTCTTTTTAAGAATGGTGACCCAAAAGATGTTGCCAACTACAGACCCATCTCGCTCGTCCCAATATTCTCGAAACTTATAGAGAAAATTTTATGTAACCAGATGCTCAAGTATTTCGAGTTTAATAACTTATTTTCTGTTTCTCAGTTTGGTTTCCGCAGGAAGAGAAGCACTATTGATGCTATATTACAGTTTGTGAACTATACGGTTGAATGCTTCGAGCTAGGTCTTTACTCATTCTCCTTGTTCCTGGACTTGACCAAGGCATTTGACTGTGTGTCTCATTCGACTCTCCTTAAAAAGCTTGAACACTATGGCTTCGACAATACCAGTATTCAGCTCATCCGATCTTTCTTGAACAACAGGCATCAATCTGTCTCTGTAAGTGATAATTGGTCCAGTAAGGAAAAAATTACTATTGGAGTACCACAAGGCTCAATATTGGGTCCTATACTTTTTTTTAATATATATATCAACGAATTTCCTGACTACTTAGACCACTGCCTAACAATTTTGTTTGCTGATGATACAATGATAAGAGTTTCGAGCAGTGATATAAATGATGGGTAAGAGATTATTGATATATCGCAGTCATGTGCTTTGAGATGGTTCTTGGTGAATGGATTTTGCTAGAATGATGGTAAAATTGAGAAAGTGATTTTTACTCTTAGACCAGCCGAGGAGCTGGGGAGTGTTAGGTTTCTTGGATTATATATGGATGCCAGACTTACATGGAATGCCCATGTTGATTTTCTGGCAGCCAAGGTATCAAAAAATATATTTGCTTTGAGAGCCATGAGCGCGTCACTGTCTGGGGGTGTGTTGAGGTCGGTTTACTTCGCGATATGTCAGGCTCATCTGTGATATGGCATTCTGGTCTGGGGACATTGTGCTGGGTTTGATAGATTGTTTGGATTGCAGAGAAGAGCGATAAGAATAATTAGTGATATCAAGTATAGAGAGGATTGTAGGCAATCTTTTAAAAGTTTAGACATTCTAACTCTACTTGGCTTATTTATTTTAGAATGTCTCATGTACGCCCACTCGAGTAGAGATAAATGGCAGCTAAATTGTGATAACCACTCATATGACACTAGGAATAAGGATGATATATATGTACAGAGATATAGACTGGGGAGATCACAAAATGGTCCAAATTTTTTAGCATTTAAGTTGTATAACAAGTTACCTTCAAGCTGGAGGTCTCTTACGTTAAACCAATTTAAAAATAAAATCAAAAAAATCTTAATTGATGCAGCTCCCTATAATTTTAAAAATTTTAATTTTAGTGAATTTTTCTAACTGAATTTTTAACTGTATGTTCCTTTTACTATCTTTTACTATCTTTTATTTCTATTTCACAACTTACTTGATAGTGATGTAATTTTGTACTGGACGCGTGTAAATACAATTGTATACTGACACAAATAAAGATGATTTGATTTGATTTGAGAAATTGGATACCTTGCATATAGGTATCTTTTATTTGAAAAATACCTATAGATCTTTTTTCTAACAGTTAGTTTGTGTAGTGTGAAGTAACAATATTAAAATCACAAATAAATAACATTATTGAAATAAAATTGAAGGTGATGTTCAAATTGACGACCATTTTTTTTCTTATGCAAAATTGGCACATCTTTGTAATTCTTTAAATAGCGTTTAAAAGAACCTTTGTTCCCATTCGCAGATTTCGAAAGGCTAAATGAATCCTCTCGAAGTTCTGCTGTCACTTTTTAGCACACCAATTTTCTTTTCAAATTTTCTATAAAGACAAAGGTGTTGCTTCTATATATCCCAAAGTATCTATCTCTGTATTCTTTCCCTGTTCTCTTTGTTGTATATTTTAGCACGCGGGTGAACAAATGATCCGTGCTCAACTAAATTTGCTCTTAACTAAATTTGCTCTCAACTAAAATTGCTCTTAAAAATAAGGGTGGCGATAGAAATAATGCTCAAAATTACAGACCGGTCAGCAAACTTTGTGTTCTTAGTAAAATTTTTGAAAAGATCATTTACAATAGGCTAGTGAGAGATTTCATTAATATAGTCATTCCAGAACAACACGGATTTCTTCCTCACAGATCGACTGAGACCAACTTGGTTACATTTGTTGACTTTGTCATAGAATCAATGGACGGACAGTTACAAGTGGATGCTGTATACACCGACCTGAGCAAGGCATTTGACACGGTAGATCACAGGCTGTTACTGCAAAGTCTTGCTGAGGTGGGTGTAGCCAGATTTCTTTTAAGATGGATATGGTCGTACCTAACAAACAGGGAGCAGTTAGTGGTGGTTAACGGGTTCAAGTCTGACTCATTTCAGATTACTTCTGGCGTGCCTCAGGGCAGCCACTTGGGGCCATTATTTTTTCTGCTATATATAAATGATATCAGTGAATGCTTCAGCAATAATGAATTTTTGATATACGCAGATGACTTAAAGATATACTGCACTATTCATGGTCCAGGTGACTGTCTGGGTGTACAGGAGGATCTGGACCGCCTGGCGGTATATTGCCAAGTAAAAAACCTGAAACTTAATTTAGATAGATGTGTCTCTATTGTTTACACCAGAAACAAAAATGTTTTTAACCATACTTATAAAATTAACAACACAAATTTAAGGGTGGTCTCCGAGGTCCGAGATCTGGGTGTGATATTAGACTCCAAGATGCTTTTTAGATCTCATATAGAATCAGTCATTAACAGCTCAAATAAGTTGTTAGGTTTTATTAAGAGAAATACCAGGGAATTTCGAAATTTGACAGCATTGAAAAAATTGTACTATGCTTACGTTTACAGTAGACTGTGCTTCGCATCAGTTGTTTGGGCCCCGCGGTACAGTATATATATTAGTCGACTTGAGTCTGTCCAACATAAATTTTTAAGATACCTATCAGTCAAAGAACAGACTCCAATTTTAAATCACGATTATAGCCTAATAATGCGTCAGCACAGTATGGTCTCCCTAGAACAGCGAAGAGATATGTCTCAAGTGTTAATGATTTTTAAAATTTTTAAGGGACTAGCATTTTGCCCAGAGGTGCACAGTAAGATTCAATTCAATATACTAGCCAGGAATTTTAGGCATCAGGAACTTTTTCAACTACCATTTAGAAGGTCCAATTTAGGACAAAATTCACCGCTGTGCAGAATGATAAGATCTTTTAATTTACATTCAAATAACATACAACACTTCGAAATGGCTTTGAATTGCTTCAAGATGTTGATTAAACGGTTATTCTTAAGAAACATATAGTTACATTATAAAAAGGCCTACATTTTTCATAAATCTAAATTCTAACTAGACCATTGTCAATTTGTAATAGGTATTTTTCTTTGATTTCTTTTTTTCTTTTTTTTTAGGTAAAGGTACTTTTAACCCGCTAAATGTATATTAGTATTGGGAGGGTTTTGTTTGGATATTTGTATCTGTGTAAGCCCCTAATTTGGAAATAAATAAATAAATAAACGAGCAAAAATCTCAAAAAATTGTTGACTTCTTTCTGGATATCTAACAAGAACAAATCAAAATGATAATAGAGATAATTAGATATTCAAAAGCCGAAAGGTACTGGTATTTTGGGCAATGGTAAATCGAGTAGCTCACAGAGTGGGGCCCGGGCCATTTGGGGGGGGGCGTTCCCCCTGGATCCGCGCCTGTGGGGATGTCAATATGTACCGGGAATATATATATATATATATATATATATATATATATATATATATATATATATATATATATATATATATATATATATATATATATATATATATATATATATATATATATATATATATATATATATATATATATATATATATATATATATATATATATATATATATATATATATATATATATATATATATATTTCAGACAAACTTTTCGAAAATCGTGGTCTATTAGGTCTAAAACGGATGGGAAAAATGCTCCCGCACCTGACTGCTTTCCTTCGATACACTGCAATAGTATGTATTTTATGGGATACGAATAAAAATGGGTGTGTAAGTTGGTAGTAATCGATATCACGGTATCTTCCCGATATATAAAACTTTTTGTCAACGACTGTACTATAAATCATTCATTATACGTGTGCTTCCTGAAGTATAATTATACCTATTATTCACTAGTGTGTATAATGGTTTATTAAACACTGCATGACGTCACACTCAAAACGTATGTCCAAACTTGAGACTATCATTCACCTTGTTACGATAGTATTGTTATTAGATTTTTAGGTTTTATGTAACTGAGATAACTTTTAGGCAAATTATTAAACTAATATTTAATGTAATGCCCAACTTATTGAATATTTACTCTAATAAATTATCTATTTCATTTTTATCAGAGTGAAAAAAAGGAATGAATCGATGTCAAGTGAAATAGTTGACGTTTAGGTGAGTATGCAGTTTTCAGTGAACACAGAAAATGTTATGTCAACGCTTTTGATAACTATTTTTATTGTTGAAAATGCAGATTATTACTAATTTTTTCGAGGAAGTCGTGGACAAAGTATAGTATTCTACTCGCACAAAATTACAATTTTTCACTCGGGTGAATTGCGACACTCGCTTGCAGCTCGTGTCGCAAACTTCACCCTCGTGAAAAATAGCAATCATTTTGTGCTCGTTGAATAATATATGTGTTCTTAGGACAGTTTCAAAATTCATCGGTGATTTATCAATGGGAAAAGTGGCGATATATAATCGACGCACCCAGGAAATACACGGAAACATAAGGAAATACTTAAATGCACTTACCAAAATAATGCTGAAAATTTCTTATCGGGAACGATAGCAAATATACTGGGTGCGATTAAACAGTGTACATTTCCTGTTTGGAATGTATCCTGATGGGAGCGATAGTCTACGAGGCTTATTTGCGCCAAAAATTCCACTGAGATCGTCCTTATTTTAATACGTTAGTATCACAGGTACGACTTTAACGTTATCCGTATTGCGTGAGGATTTAAAGCTACAGTTCCATCGGAGGAACATTTTTGTTGCTGTTACTTGTTTCCGTAAATGTTCCAAAATATTATATATATATATATATATATATATATATATATATATATATATATATATATATATATATATAATAAGTTAGGAATGAAAAAACAACTCTCACAACTCCAAAGGTTTTTAAATGTTTATTTTGTTAATAGCTATTTTAGAATCAATTCTAAAATTTTACTAATGTCCGCATGTGAATGTCATTGTTGTTTGTATTTTGTATATGCTTATATTTGTTTTATATTTAAACGACCCATTATTGTATCAATCCAAAACTTCCATTTTATATGACACACAAAGTTTGACATGTCTTGAATTTGACCCCTGTGGTCCACTCCATCTGTGCCTGAGGATGCGAAGGAAATTTCGCGAAACCGGTAGCTATTAACAAAATAAACATTTAGAAACCTTTGGAGTTGTGAGAGTTGTGTTTTTTCATTCCTAACTTATTAAAAATGAACTCGATTTTATTGAAAAGTTGACGTTTCGCCACGACATTCGTGGCTTTTTCTTGAAAATTTCTTTGACATTTATTGATTTGAAAAAATTTGAATAGTTACTATGTTTCATCAAAATGTTTCGGCTGTGGCCGTTCTCTGTTATTTATTACGTGCTATTCAGTCAAATATTAACATTCTAATGTCTAATCTGTTATTATTAGATGGTAAGGGAGACCACATAAACCTTTACCCACGTTATGTTCGAAATAGGTTCAAATTATTTTGATTTTGAAAAGTCAGAGAATACGGTACTATTTATCTTTTTTTCAAAAATTTTTCATTACGGCTGTGGCCGTCTTCAGTTATTATTTACGTGCTATTTAGTCCAATATCAACAGTCGTGTCTGTTGATATTAGATGGGAAGGGAACCACAAAAACCTTCACCCACGTAATGTACAAAATAGGTTTAAAATATTTGATTGTTGTCTTTAAAAAGACATTACTTGTAATTTTGGAGATCACATGTTCTAAACTATACTTTCTTTTTAGAAAAATTGAAAATTCTAGATGTTTAGATTTTGTCTTAAGAAGATGAGTTGTTATGGTTAGAGTTTGTTTGTTGAATTATTTTGTTTTGATTTATGTTATATATATATATATATATATATATATATATATATATATATATATATATATATATATATATATATATATATATATATATATATATATATATATATATATATATATATATATATATATATATATATATATATATATATATATATATATATAACATAAATCAAAACAAAATAATTCAACAAACCCTTAAATTGATCCTATATCCTCTGTACGTGTGTATGTGACTGAACTCCTCCTAAACGGGTGGAACGATTTTGATGAAATTTTTTGTGTGTATTCGATCCGATAAATAATGTTTTTTAATAAATTCATTGATGATTGTTGTTGATCTTTGGATGTTTTACGTTGGATCCGGCAGGAGCGTTGAAATCCTTCATCGAATATACGAAAATATTGTTATTCGATCCGGCAGATGGTCCTGCGTATAGATTCAGGCAAATTACCTTCAAATTGGTTACTTTTTCGTTCTTATGTTACTTGCGTCGTAGCTCAATGTTGGTACTATATGAAAAGTATTTAAAAACGGTCCAACAATTACAACTTATTTCAAAAAATCAGTAAAACGTCTGTCCGGTGCGCTATATATATATATATATATATATATATATATATATATATATATATATATATATATATATATACTATGAATTTTTAATGAGCTCATAATACGAAAATTACAATTCAATTCAGGAAACTGTGATTGATTAGGTGTCTTCATTCAAATAAACTTTTGGTTGAAAACTACTTTAATCTGTATTATTTTTCTGAAATTAGCTTTTCTACATTATTTTATCATGATGTATATTTATTTTTCAGTTAAAATGAATACCGCCCAACAATACTGTCTCAGATGGAACAACCACAGGACGAACCTGCTCCGAGTGTTCGACGAACTACTCCAGAACGAAGCCTTCACCGACGTGACCATCGTTTGCGACGGCGGCAACCAGATCAAGTGCCATAAAATGGTATTGGCGGCATGCTCGCCCTATTTCCAAGATCTTTTCACCAGCATTCCCTGCAAACACCCCATAGTCATCCTCAAGGACGTCAAGTACGTAGAGATCAAAGCGATCTTAGAGTACATGTATCGAGGGGAGGTCAACGTAGCCCAGAATCAGCTAGCGGCCCTACTGAAAGTCGCCGAAGCGCTCAAAGTCAAGGGTCTAGTCGAGGAAAACAGATCGAAGGATCTCAAAGAAGAGATACCTATGGAGGAAGCTCCCTGTCCGATGTCGACGTCCCCCTGCCACGCGCAAAACGTGGTGCATAGCAGCAGCAGCAATAATTCCCCTCCACACTCCACTAACTCCGCATACAAGAGTCCTTATGGCAATATTTACATGAAAAATCCTCCGAACGAGAGATCGAACGTGAATCTGCCTTTGTGGGCGGTTTCGGGGTTGCCGATACCTCCGCCGCCGTCAGCCGACGTGTCCCCCACCAGTCATCAGACCGGTCCCTCGCCGCCTTCGATTTTGCCCAGCTACGAAGTGGGAAATTCAGAGATGTACCCACACAGAAGGAAAAAATTCTCGAGCATATTGATGAACAAAGACACCCCCATATTGAGGACGGTGTTGGGTCAGGGTCAAGTCGATTCATCGCAGCCTGTCAGCTTGGTGTGCCACAGGCCTGCAAGGGATGAAATTCCAGAACCGGATACTTATAAAAACGTAAGTGGATTTGATCAGTCAATTATCTCCTTCAAATTCCAAATTGAAAAAATCTGTACCTAACTCCAATTTTTTCGGATGTAGAATAAGACGCAGCGTTTCTCAATCTTTAGCGGCCCAATTTTTCAACATAATTTTTTATGTAGTTTAGTGTTCTCGATCCCCCCTTTATTATGCCCCCTAAGGGGGCAAGGCCCACATGTTGAGAATCGCTGGAATAAGGGAAACATTATAGTGTAGTATAGTAAAATTAATAGTATAATTATTATCTTTCTGGTACGTTGATAACTTTTATAAATCAATGATATTACAGAAGAAAATTTACTTCAGAAATGCTTCTTGGATTTCGTTCGATTATTGATCGATAATTCTCTTTGCAGCACATGAAAAACGAACCTCTGGAAGACGCGCAATCGCCCTACACTGACTTCCAGCAGGTGAACGAAGAGGACGTTAAACCCAAGATGGCCATACCATCGTCATCACCACAGTCCTTCTCGAGCGACATGCGAAACGTCTCTTCTGGTATAGCGAACTATGTGCCCACCCAGAAACCCGAATGGAAAAGATACAAGCAATACACGCGCAACGACATCATGTCCGCCATAGATGCCGTGCGAAACGGCATGTCGGCGCTGCAAGCCGCCAGGAAATACGGCGTTCCGTCGAGGACGTTGTACGACAAAGTTAAGAAGTTGGGAATAACCACCAGCCGACCGTTCAAGAGAGGCGCCAACGGCAGCTCCTCTTGTTTCTCGTACATGATCGGAGGTTCTGCAGGCTCTCCGTACCACATGTCCGAGAACGACGAACCTCCCATGAACAACAACACCGCATTGCTGGAGGCCAGCAATTTCCTGCAGCACGCCTTGGACAATCGAGGAGACGACGCGTTGACCGCCATGGCGGTGGCTGCCGCCGCGCACGCTGCGGCTTCCCAGCATTCCACAAGTCCCTCCAACCACGGACACGCGTCGAGTCCTTCTCCGAGTCCCACGCTGCTCAAGTACATGCATCATCAGAGGATGTCACCGAGGTCTCCCTCCAACGCGAGTGACAACCACATGAGCGAGACGAACGGTAGTTCTGAGAGGGAGAGGGACTACGACGATGATCAGGTGGAGGATTTGTCTATCGGCCGAAAGCAGGAAGGGGTCATTATGCCGCCCATGAATCAGATCTCGACGATTATTAAAAATGAAGATGTCCTGCTGAAGGATGAGGCGAGGAGAGAGGTAGCCGCTGAGGAAAGGGCATAATTAGTTCGAGTAAGGACTGCTGATATAGTTTTAACGAACCAGTGTTAAGTTTTATCCTATATATTTTATGTTTTCTGCGTAGCGCGCGAGAAACGACTGAGGATGACTGGTGTTTGCAACGAAACGCGCGCGAAGAAAAGGTCGAAGTAGGCGAAGCAATGTCGGTTTTTGATTAACGCCAAAAGTCCCGATGGGTTCGAGATAATTGGTCTACAGTTTCAAAAGACGACATTGAATAGTAACCGAGATAGTTAACAGAATTCCAACAACATACGATCCGCTTTTCTTAAGTTTTAGATATTTTTGACACAACTTACCTCTAATTTTTCAAAAATTCTTTTATATTGGTGAAAAATTATTTTGTTCTATATCGACAATCGATCACATGATCTTGTATAGGACCATTCATGAATTAAGTCACACAAATCTGATGATTTTTGAAGTCCCCCAATCCTTATCACATTTGAGTGAGCCCCCGGTATGAAGTCACATATTTTGCAATTTTAAATTTAGAAATTATTAAATTAAAAGAACTTCCGAAATTATATATTTATTTCTAGAAGCTTATGATGACTCTCGCCCCGTCTTCGACACACGATGTTAACCCCCTTTCCTCACCCTTAACGTGTGACGTAATTTATGGATGACCCCTTTCAATTGAAACTTTGTCGATTTTATATTTTTCATTGATATTCTATGAACAAATATCTATTTACACAGAATATAATACCAAAGCATAGAATATTTTATTTCTATGTCAGTACCTAGACGCGTCTATGGATAGATTTATCTGTGCTCAGGCCTGTCCACCACGTAACCGCGATATTCCACTCGGGGTTGTACAAAGACTAGAAACTCCTTCGATTCTTTTCCGTGCGGTGTTAGACACCGAGGTTTCGTTGCAAACCATATTCAGTGCAATATGTTCGATCACCGTACTCATTTGTATCAGTTAAGTTTTCCTAGGTTAGTTCATATCATCTCAGAGTGCCTGTAGAAATGTAACGTAGTACTATTAGACCAGCTCAAGAATTAAGCTGACGAGTTCCTGTACGGGATGCAACAAATAAGACTGATAGATTTTAAAACAAATTTATTCAAGACTGACTGAATTAGAAAAGCTTATTTTACGGTCTTAGTACTTTGCGTAAAAATTGGGCGTTGTAAATGTCTTGGTTTCTAGGTTATCTTTTGAAAATGAAAAGATGTAAATAGTAATTTTTGCTGGGGGGCGTTAAGCCTTGCTGAGAGGTGCTTTATGTTTTGCTCTAAAGAAAGTGCTGCATAACCCTTGGAACAATTCAACATGTAATTTTTCATTTTTTAAATCAGTTTTTGGATGATTATTTGTATGAAAATATTTGACAAAATTTGGGAGAATAAATTGTGGATAAACAATTATTTCTTTTGATTATGAATTTTTTCATATGTTGTTATTTTTCCATCGGTTAAATAGTAACTGTTATTGTGACATTGGAAACAACAAATTGAAATATAAAATTGTTTCATCGAATAATTCAAAGTATCTAGAATATGTATTTGGACATTCGAATGTTGCAAGAATCTTGGAGTTAAATCCTCTTTAATCTGTATATTTGAATGTGATTTGAATTTCATATAATAATAGTTTGGTTTTGGGTTAAATATATATATATTTTTTGAACTGGAGTTGCAAAGTTATAAAATTGCTAAAATTAGATTGTCCTAGAAAATATCTGCTATGAAAAATTTGCCTATATGTTAATCAGAGCTCTGAGTAGGTACACATAATGTATAAAGTTGATCTTCTTAAGTAAGGGATTTTAGGTGATAATTTTGTGAAAGACTGAATTTGGACCATGCCATATATGTAATATTGTAATGCTTGTCTGAGTGGACCAATAAGTGCAAACTATAAACATTCAGATTCTTGTTTGGTGACTTGAAATTATTTATTTAACCAGCTGAAATTATGAAAACTTTCTTCAATGCTTCATGATAAACTATGACAAAATAAATGAAGATCTATGTTTTTCCTTGAATCTGGGCTCAGTTGTCTAATTCTTCACGATTTTGAATTTTCCATTGAAAAATACCTCAATTTTTAAATTGACCCAACAAATGTTTGGTTTCTTCTGAAAATTTCTTTTTTGGAGAGCTATTTCAGTCACCATACATAGGAAAGTCGAGTGCAAATCAGATAGCTATAGTAAATAATTGTTCTTTTAATGATGTTCACATATGTACAAATTGTAAATTAACAATGTATTGTTTGGCGTTGCACTATTTTTGACGTTTAGAGCACACGGTTTTCTACTTGTTATAAATATATTTAACGATTGTACCACTTTTGAGAGTTTGCATCTAAGCCATATAGTAAATAGTTATAACAAATGGCCATTTTAATATGCCATATCTGTGATTTTCTAGACTGACACGCTAATACACCATGTTCTATATTTTTGAAAATGTGAAATTAGACTTAAGGTCTAATCGCACCAGTTAGTTCATTTTGTGAATACAATCAAGTGCTAATAAATTGTACCTTTGATGAAAGAATGAAAGGTTTTCATCCTTAAACATGCATTTATATTTAATTTTTTCAATTGCTTCGGTTGTGGTTTATTTTGAATTTATTTCATTTTATCTGTGATTTTAAAATTATATAATCATCTTATTGTTTTGATTCTTATATTATTCCTCAAACCAATGTAAAAAAATCATTGAGAACAACCAATTAAGTAAGTAACATGCTAAAGGTAGGATTTTTTGTGTTAGTTCCGAAGCAATATAAATTTATACCAGATCGAGGGAATCTATAGTATGTATATTTATAATAGATTGAAGACCTTTCATTCCACAATGTTGATGGTTTCAAAGTGCACTAAAAAATGATGTTAGCTCACATTTTCTGTTTTCACTATTAAGCAAGACTGATTACTAATCATTTGGAATATAATTTTGAAATGATCATCTGGAACGTTCACATTTGTATTCTTGGAATGTATCACAGAGTGCCTTTTTGAATTGTTTGCCTTAATTACATTCCATCCATACTTATATATCTATTAGATTATTTTAATTAGAGATAACTGGAAAAAAAAATGCATATTTTCTGAAAAACTTATCCATGAAACATGTCATTAAAGTTCCAAACTTCTGTTATTACCATGCAATTGTTCTTTGAGACTGATTTATTTGTTACCTTTGTTGTTAATTATTTGTATTACATTTCGTTTTCACTTTATTGGTCATTTGTTTCAATATGTTCACCATATAGCAAAATTTCCTAAACACCAGTATACTTTATATGTATTAACTACCTCAATATTTAGTTACGTTCAACGATAAAAATGTAAATATTCAAATCATTTATATTTTTTACGGAGACACTATTTTATCCTATGATTACTGTGTGTTCATTTATTACGTTATTTAGACTGTGTATTGTTGAAATATCAAATTATAGGTACACATTATTTTAATGTTATTGTTAGACATAGATCTATATGGCACTGCACGTATGTATGCATTTATTATATAATAAAATCGAAATATATAGATATATATACGAAGTATTTATGAATTATTCATTTCTCTTGACATTATAAACTCATAAGGACCTGAAGACAGTGTTGCCAGGTCCAAAATAAGATTAGCGGTAGATTTGTCAGGAAAAAAGCGGTAGATTCAAAAATAGAACGGTAGATATATGAAATGTTTAGACATCACTGTTTTTGCGAAATATAAGAGATTTACTAGTTACGCAAGTATGTAAATGACATAATTTTGAAAAATGTGTAATAATTTATAACCCCATCTGAAGAAGTAATCATTAAAATAAAAATAAACTCGATTGACCAAAATAATTTTATTATAACAGCTAAAGCATAAGTTTAAAGAAAATATCTTTCAGAATGAAATTCGTCTGGAAAGTGTGACAATGAAACTAATCATTTCTAACTATGCACTTCTTCTGAAGGTTTATCCGTCTCTTTCTAACGCACAGATACCCCGTTTACCGTCCTGGGACATAGATTTGTGGGCGTGGTTTCGGTTTTGAATTATTTCGCAAGAGAAATAGAAATGTCACCCCATGCAAGCAATAGATTGTAATGTATAACTGAATATTTCCTATGTTTGTCAATAGTTATGTTAGAATTTAACTAAAAATTATCTACAAATTAATTTGCGAAAGTATATGACTGGAAGTTTAAGGTCAACGGTAGATATTGTTAGCTTCGCGGTAGAGCGGTAGCCCCTACTATGAAAACGGTAGATCTACCGCAAAAACGGTAGACCTAGCAACACAGCCTGAAGAGATCTGTTGTGCAGGTGCTAAAACATGAAAAATAATGTCGATTTAATGAAAGAAGAAAACTACAGTCACTTAAATAAAAATTGAAAAGTCAGTTTGGTATTTTAAATAGTTTGATAACAAATCTAGATTACTCCGAAGATTGATGAATAATTTTTGACCGAAGATACAGTTATTGCTCAGAGCATTAAAAATATTAGCGAAACATACTTTCAGTTTTATTGTTTTCAAAGCATATTACACTTTTTATGAGAAATATCAAGAAATATCTACCGTTCTCATCGAACACAGTTCTGCCATCTAGTAGAAGAAAACTGTATCATAAACATTTTTACAGCAATCTTCAGTTTAACTGCACCATCTAGTTATTCATCGCACCATCTATGCAAGCATAATAGAACTTCTAGTGTCTAGTCAATAACAGGATTTCTTGTTCTTGCCGGAAATTGAATGACGTCAGGTATCACCCGATGTAAGATTAATTTCATTGGTCAGCGTGGATTGGATGATCATGATCTGTTTAGTTTTTGCATTATTTCATTCGAGAAGGATAGTGGTGTATTATTCGAAATAAAACAAAGCTGAATGGAAATAAATCGAAGGGGATGGACGATAACAATATAAGTTTCTCGTCCAACGAGTTCAATCTGAGTGACTTGTCTGCAATAGATGGTAATAGTCGAAATTTCAAAGTGTTCTGGGTGTTTTCTTAATAAATTTAATTTTTAGATATTTTGAATCATTGTGAAAGCGAATTGTTGACTGGAAATGAACTCTTCTCTGACACTGCCCTCTCGGAATTAGATGAGTTGCCTTTGGAAGATTTTAAGTTTGAACACAAAGTTTTTAATGACAATCTTGTGAATGTTCCTACTTCATCACCAGTAGAAAATGCATTTGTGCCGCAGGTGGTACATTATCCAAATCAGCAATTAGTTGCGAACCAAACTAGTTTTATTTCTGCACAAGAAGCCCCAAATATCACAAAAAATGGTAGCTTTCACTTCTCACCAACATTGCAAAATACATCGAAAGTAATAATTAAAACAGAACCAAAAAGTGAATGTTCAAATATTGGTTCAAATTCTTTTATTTATTCTAATATACAAGTTCCAAGTAATTCACCTCTAGTAGCGCAGAAGAATGTTAAAAAAAATATAAAATCAAAGACCCAAACTCAACCCGTGATTATTCAAAATATTCGACAAATACCAAGTGAAAATGTTCAGCAGCTACTACTTCAAACAAAGATAATTAAGGCAACTTCGAAGCAGTCTGGTGTAACTCCCCAAACTGTTGTTTATACTACTGTTCCACATAATTCTCCACAAACAATTCATACTTTAATGCCAGGTCAAACTCAGATCTTAACTGGGATACCTTTGGTTCTGGATTCTAATGATAATAAGGTCGCAATTAATCGTATCCCAAATAAGGCACCAGTAGTGAAAGAAGTGAAGAGAAGTGCACATAATGCTATTGAAAGGAAGTACAGAACAAGTATAAATGATAAGATAATAGAACTCAAGAATATGGTTGTTGGAGTTGATGCAAAGGTAATATTAGTTTTTCTTTAAATTTTAGTCTTTTATAATAAATTTTATTGTAGCTTAATAAGTCAGCAATCCTGAAAAAAACGATTGACTATATTCGTTTTCTCCAAAACTCAAATTTGAAATTAAAACAAGAAAACATGACACTAAAAATGAACGAGAAACAGCATACTCTCAAAGATTTACTCACGACTGGAAAAGATTCATCGATGTTCTATAAACCAGAAGATACTCCTCCACATTCTGATATATCCACGTTATCTCCTGCTCATTCTGTACCTTCCAGTCCAGAATATTCTACATTCATAAAGGATGATAGTGAAGATGAATTGATGGAATTGCCAAAAGGAATGTTGGATCAAACAAAGTTTACATTAAGTATGTTTATGCTTGTCTTGCTGGCGTTCAATCCTTTTGGAATTGCAATGAATCATTTATCTGGAGTACAGAGTGAAACTAAATACGAAACAAGAAGATTCTTGAGTTTTGGTAAGTGCAAAATCTATTTGTAATGTTTTTAGAAAATTTTTAGTTGAATTATTTATGTTATGAAAAAAATTTAAAATATTTGTGTTTATAAATTATCTAATATTCTACTAGCTATTCTCATTTGTAAATGAAATTTTCGCTCTAAGAAATCTTTCAAACTTGTCGTGTAAATGTGTAGGTATACAAAGAAAAATCCATGAAAAATTAGGGACTAGTTGAATCTTTGAAAGCTCTTCCAAAGAAAAGTTCCTAAAAAATCAAGGTTGAATAAAATAAATGGTATTTGAAATACTTTTGAATAATCTTGATACAATGAAACTAAAATTGATATCTTAGATTATAACAGGTGAATAGTTATTGTTTACATTGTAATTATGAATTAGTGCATAATGTAGTTAATTGTATTTGTAAAGAACACGCCTGAACAGTTATTTTTCAGTGAAATATTTAATTTTTTATATTTTTCAGTTGTTTATTATATTATGTATATTGCATACAATAAATTCATTTTCAGATTTCAATTACGCTCCTTCTTTTGACTTGACCAGCGTAATATTGTGGCTATTCAATACTTTTATTTTGGGCTTTTGTATGATCAAGATGTTCGTGTATGGTGATCCAATAATTCCTAGCAAATCGAAGGAATCCCAGATATTTTGGAGGCACAGAAGACAAGCGGACGTTTATCTATCAAAGGTATACATTGTTTGAACTCTGAATTACTTGGAAGTGCTATAAAGTAGAATGTTATAGGCATCTGAAAATAAGAATGCAGCGCCAATGTGGCCAGTCGTAGAACTATAAATATTGACATTGGAATATTTATGTTGTATTTGTTGTGTGTTTATTTGTGTTTTTGAAATATAATTTTACCATAACTATAAAGACTTTTCAGGCTTCTTTAGTGAACAAGTGTGTTACTGTGTGTATTCTCATGGCTATTGTGAGGCGGTAGGTGATTATCATCATTTGTTTTGTAGCCAAATTGAGAGAAATCTCAGGTTAGATCATGAGATGAATATCTTAATTCTCTGATTGACTCGTTCAATATGTACTCTAGCAGCTGCTATTTTGGCATTCAACAGTGCTTCTTCTGGAGTCAACTATTTTTTGTCTTTCAAAAATGGTGGCCTGATCAACTTTATTTCGAACTGTTGACAAATATCATCTATCAAGAAACCTTTGTCCACCATAATAGCATCCTGTGAGCTTTCTAACTTTAAAATTAAGTCACTTTGTTGGAAAATCGTTTTATCAGATGCTCTTCCCCCATATGGTTCACTAATATAAGTAATTAATCCTCCAGGAGAAACACCTGTCATTAATTTCACGGTGTTATTAGATTTATACTGAGAGTAAAACCTGATCCTGCAGCAAAGGTACTTTGGTTTCTGTATAAAAATTCTACACATACAGTCTAAGATGATTCGAGTATTTTGAAAACTTTCAAAACATTTTGGCATGTTTTTCTGTATTTCAGAATATTCTGGGAATCTTATTATGACACAACTAAGAACTCTATTCATAATAGGTAGCATTTCATAAATATATTTTTCGCATAATTCTTGTGAAATGCCAAATAAAAGAGATAATGTCACATATGTAAGGTAACATTTCAATTTTGTCAATACTAAAACAATACGCTGTTTGATTGTTAATCTATGTGACCGTTGATCACTGTAAACAGATTGTACTGCTTTTACTATTGTATCTAATAGTTTTATATTATTGAGACCAGTGAAACTGTTTAGAGCACTATCTGTAGGTATCAGATCACACAAAGTGGAGACTTTTGGGGTATTTCTTTTTCCCTTCTACACAAACACGATATTTATCACCAGCATGGAAATTCACATTTGAACATTTCTTTTCCCAGGAAGAACACTGAGGAACTGAACAATAACGATTCGAACGACTCATAGCTTTCAAAATGATTGCAAATAATAAATATTTGTAAAAAATCACACAAAACAAAGGAGAACGTAAGAACTATGTCATGATTTTTAGTTATTCTGATTGTCACCAGGCGGCGTAGCGCTTATTTTGATTCGCCTATTGATGAATTTCTAACTTTCTAACAGTTAATGTTGGGGAAGATGAATAATACAATTTTGTTTCAGGGTGATAAATTGGCTGCTAAGCAGGAGTTGTTGAAATGTCTGAGCATATACGGAGTCAGCTTACCGACAAGTAGAATTGAGTTATTCCTGTCTTTCTGTTGGCAGATGTTCCGACAGATTTCTCACCGATTGTGGATAGGCAGATGGTTATCGAGGCATACCGGTGGTTTTCTAGTGGATGGGTGAGTTTACAACAGATTTCGATTTCCTTTAAGAATTTGGTTTGAAAGCATTGAATGAAAATAATACCTGTATGACAGTGCAATACACTCACTCAGTTCATTCGACTTATTTATTGGAAAATAAATCCTATATTTCCCTGAAGCTCCTTAATTCACTGCCAAAGAATTTTCAACTGCTGAATACCTTTAAATAGAATAGAAATTTATTTAGTGCCATCAAAATAACCCTTAAAATTTTTACACACGTCAAATAGGTAAATATAAAATAATTGTACAGATGAAAAATAATATTTAAAATATTTAAAACATTATGTCATTGATATGTATATATATATATATATATATATATATATATATATATATATATATATATATATATATGTATATATATATATATATATATATATATATTTATATATATATATATATATATATATATATATATATATATATATATATATATATATATATATATATATATATATATATATATATATATATATATATATATATATATATATATATATATATATATATATATATATATATATGTTAAATACTAAATTATTTAATGTTTCATTTCATGATCTTTTATGGGCACATGGTAGAACACGGGATAATCCCACTTCTGATGTTAAATACTGGGGTAAATGTTAAATACAGGGGTTGATTTACACAAATAAGAATAACTATTTAGACCAATTCCGGTTATTGCTCCATACGTTAACAACTTGTTCATACGTTCAAGCATACTCGACGACTCCCTGACTTCACACTCGTGCGCAGTAATTCTCTACTGCTTCATTGGTAAGGCGCATGTCCGCTTTCTACCACTCGTCCGTCCTGACGTGACAAATGATAGGGTGCATAAAGAGGATGTATAGGGATACCGTTAACATATATATATATATATATATATATATATATATATATATATATATATATATATATATATATATATATATATTATTAAAAAAAAAGAAAGATTATTAGATTGATTTTAAATTGTGGGCCATATGATATTGAATTTGTTCTATATTGCAGATCTATTATTAATTCAAAATGAGGGTTTAATGTGCCTATTTTATTTGTGAAATTTGTTATTTTATAATTTACTTGTGTCGGAAAGTTTTCTTAATATTGTTGTGATTAGTTTTATATTTTCAATATTTGAGAAATAAACTTCTATTCTAAAGCTTTAGCAAATTAAGTTGATAAATTATTATGACAAATCTTCAATATGCTTGTCATTAAAGATATAAATTATTAGTTAAAATAGATTCGAATAAAATAGTTGTTTAATTTAAAATAAAAAATTGAATTCTTGCTTATTATGCCTCCTTATCTTAATTCACATAATTTTATAGTTTCCACATTTTATAATTCATCTGCTACTTAAATTAATGTCGACATATTCTTGGATATTTTTTGTGTGTCCTATTTATTTAATAAGATTTTGCTTAGCTACTTGTGGCTAATTTATCAAGATAAAAGGAATATGATAAATTATAAAAGACTTCTTTTTTTCTAGAGTGACCAGGTTTGAAGCGTTAACTTCTTGCAGGGAACTGGCTATGGTTTATAACGATCTTCATCAGATTCAGCTGATCGAAGGGCCTGAACAAACCTGCCACATGATGGGATTTACTATTGCCCTGAACGCTCTGAATTTGGCCGAAGCTGCTAAATACAAATTGAGAACCACCCAGTTAGTGGACGTGTTCATTGGATTGTCTCTGAGGATCAAGATGTCATGCCCCAGTATTTTTCAGGGAATTCAAAGGTAAGAAGTGTATATTTGTAGAATTTTGAATTAACATTCACTTTTTGAGAATTTTCAGGATCAAATTTGCAGTGTAATTTGAAAACATTCCGTTTCAAATTATTTCATCTAAAAATCTTCAACTTTCTATGAAAAACTTTCGTTAAATGTAAATTTCATAACCAGAAAACTTGTATTCACTACCTATATTAAAAAGAATATACTATTGAATTTCAGTTGGAATTTTAGTATCATAAAACACAGTGAATTCTTACTAACAATGTACAATACATTGTTGATATATAATCATATATTAAAATATGTGATTACAGTTGCACCACTTAATAATTGTATTAATACAAACTGATTTTAAGTATTTAAATTTTTATTAATAAAAAATATAAAAAACATTGAATAATATAAAAATATACACAAAGAATGTGAGAAAGTAACAAATTGAGGATGACTAAAAAAGAAATAATTAATTTTCAACATGACCACTCTAGTTATTATTTGTGAGAAGTTGGGCTGAAAATTCAGTTAAAGTTAATAAAAATGATTGACGCGCTAAGTAGTCAATCATATACACTTATCTGTTAGGACTTTAAAATATTCGAAATCAAAAATATTTGAAGATTATATTAAAAATTAAATAATAAGAAAACAACTTGTCTAAAAACCACAAAATGAAAATAACTTTTTATTCGACAAGTTTCGCCTGTTACAGCATTATCAAGACTGAATACATAATTGCAAAGACATCGCTTGAAAATATAAGTATTTCGGTTCGGTACCTGGGGGTGGTAAAATGTAATCGATGTTATCAGAGATTTAACAGTGGGGAGTGGTTTATGTCTTAACTCAATGATTCATAGGGCTTTTTCGGTTCCTTTATCAAAACAAGACCTTATGGTAGAACTTGATGTGATTCGCGCGATAGGTATTAACAATGATTTTCCACTAAAAATAATAAATAGTTTAATTTCGAAAAAAGAGAAACATTTTATCAATTTGAAATTATATGGACCATACTGCAATAACAAAAATGTACAAAAGTTTGTGAGCATCCCTTATACGCACATCCCCTCTTCGAAGATCATTCAATTCTTTAAAAATAATAATTTGAATACTGCTTTTTCGAGTCACAGCAGATTGGATAGAATGATTTTTAATAACAAAATGTCAAAAGTCGATCCAATGAAGAGAACAGGAATTTATAGAATGGACTGTGAAGAATGTAATTCAACATATATAGGTCAGACCGGGAGATGTTTTGAAACCAGGCTAAAAGAACATCTAAAAAACGGACAATCAGCATTTAGGGAACATCTAGAGTCAAAAAAACATAACATCTCATCCTCTTTCAAACCAAAAATTCTTCATTACTGTGATAAAGGTATGATAATGAACTTCCTGGAAGCCATGGAAATAAACAAGATCCAAAAATCCCATAATTACATTCTTCGCAATGACCAGTTAGACTTAAACCACTCCCCACTGTTAAATCTCTGATAACTTGGACCCATCGATTACATTTTACCACCCCCAGGTACCGAACCGAAATACTTATATTTCCAAGCGATGTCTTTGCAATTATGTATTCAGTCTTGATAATGCTGTAACAGGCGAAACTAGTCGAATAAAAAGTTATTTTCATTTTGTGGTTTTTAGACAAGTTGTTTTCTTATTATTTAATTTTTAATATAAATATGAACTACCACAGAGTTGATTCATCGTCCATCGAATTTATTTGAAGATTAGTACTCCAAATAATATTAACAAAGTGTTTGATATACATTCTTCAAATACTGTCAGTTCTGTTTCCATTTATTCAATAGAAATATTTGATCTCTGTCTTCGTTAATAATTGTATTATTCGAATTGGAGACAATGTTAGTCAAACATTCAAATCTGTGAATACTCCTAATTTTTTAGCGTTTCTGTAGAGTGTAGAGTTTGCCTGAATATCGTCATCGCAAATACAAACAAACCGTGTGGTTTTCATTGATGCTAAATTAACGCACTTTCAGGTATTACCTCGGTCTTGCCAAACTGGCCGCTTCCAATTCCTGCGAGCCGATTCCGTCGAGACAACAATGGCTTCTGACGCCTGTGGGATACCAATTCTTTGTGGCTCATAAGTTTTCCTTCGATACCAAACAGAGCGGTCTTCCTTTCGCCAGCGTGACCAACCCGATGGATCCGCTGTCCTACGTAGTGAAAGTGAGTACAAGTGTGGTTTTTCAAAGGTTTCAACTTCTTCTTCGTTCAGAAGTTTTCTGTTTGAATATATGAATAATTAATGAAGTGCTCTTGCTGCACAATTGTTGAGAATTTTTGGAATAATCAAGAGTTAATTCCACTTTTTAGGAGTGAATGTATGATTTGCGTGAAAATGACGTCCAGAAGTACATAAGATACATTGTACAGGTTAGGGACATACAGTTTAGTCTAAAAACGTAAGTCCGTGGTTACTCCAGAACATGTATTTCTAGAGTTTCCAAGAATACCTGCTGCAGAGATCCTTGGCAGTGCTGATCTCTCCGGGCAGCAAGAACGAATCTTCGAAGGAAGAATGCTTGGAAGTCTCCGATGTAGAACACTTTGTTCAGATGTTGTTTGACAATTCTGCAATGGATGCGCAAACTTTGTTCAGTTCCAATTCGTTAAACAGTGAGTGCCTTTAAATTTGAATAAGTCAGTAGCTAACTATTTCATTACTAGATCATACGGAACATATTTTGGCTGTTTTAACTGTATAATTTCTCCGTTTAGATTACCAAGACGACATCGCCATTTGGTGGACCTCCTTCGTAGCAATAGCCTGCAATTGGCTGCTGGGCGAAGAGAAAAACACCCAGAAGCTGTACCAGAAGATCGAGTACATCCCCGACGTCTTGGCCCTGTCCGAAAATCCGCTTCCCAAGGCCGTTCTCGCGGCATACACGGCCCGAAAGGGTTATCTCACGAAGAAGGAGATCTGCCCTAGGGAACTGTTGAAGCAGTGCGACTTTGCCACGTTGCTACTCGAGGACAGCGTCAGGTACTCGAGCTGCAAGAGTCAGGATACCATGGTTCTGGTGAGTGTTAGTAGTTTGATCGATATGAGGTATTTTGCTCAGTAATTTCCTAAGTGTTTTTTTTTACACCTATTTTTGTCGACGAGGATATGAGAATAAATTTTCGAGGACAGTAGACTCATACTTTGATGGGATGTTGGCGAAGTTTTCCTGCTGCCCGTACATTGTCCACTCTAGGGTTAGGTCATGCGATGCAACTTCTAAATTGACTGATAGGGATTTTCGGTGACTTTCTATCATGGTTTGTTTTGTATCTGTGCAATAATCCTTTATTATATAGATGGTTTCGTTTCCACATTTTCCGCGGCTACTCATGGTGTGCCACAAGGATCTCATCTGGGGCTACTAGTTTTCTTTTTTATACGTTAATGATACAAATGTTCGTTTTAAATCTGGTTTCTTCCAGCAGTCGGTCTGTCTACTTATGCAAGACGACCTTATTTCATTTACAAATAACTTTGAAGAAAATAAATTTCGAAATTTTATACTTCTGTTGATATTTACAGCAATATTTGGGTCGAATATATCCCATTTCAATTGTGCAATTGTATCTTTTTCATTTATTACAAGAATATATTTTTTATGACTTAATATTAAGGCCAGAAGAAAACCGTTAAATATAATAATACGTTAGCAGTTCGATCGATATGAGGTATTTTGCTCACTAATTTCCTAAGTTGTTCCGTTTCACAATCTTCTTCTGAGAGTACCAATGTTTGTGTCACACGCATGCACTACTCTAGTAGTTTCATTTACGTGTTTCTTTACACCTGTTTGTGTCGACGGAGACATTAAAATAAATTTTCGTTGACCGTACATTCCTACTATGATGGCATGTTGCCGGGTCGAAGTTTTCCTGCTGCCCGTACTTTGCCTACGCTAGGGTTACGTCATGCGATGCAATTTCTAAATAGGCTCTGGTAGGGATTTTCGGTGACTTTCTATCATGGTTTGTTTTGTATCTGTGGAATATTTCTTTATTTTATAGAAGGATTCGTATCCACTTCTTTCACGGCTACTTCTGGTGTGCCACAAGGATCTCATCTAGGGCTACTAGTTTCCTTATATGCGCTAAGGATATAAATGTTCGTTTTAAATCTGGTTTATTTCAACAGTCGGTCTGTCGACTTATGCAACACGACCTTATTTCATTTACAAATAACTGTGAAGAAGATAAATTTCAAAATTTGATACTACTGTTGAAATTTACAGCAATATTTGGGTGGAATATATTCCATATTAAGTTTGAGTGTTAGCCAATTGTGCAATTGTATCCCTTTCATTTAATACAAGAATATATTTTTTATGAATTTAGAGCAGAAGAAAACCGCTTAATATAATAATAAGTTACCAGTTGGGGGTCTCGAGAGGAGGCGTATGTTTTCTGTTTTAATTTTGATTTACAGAAGTGCATTGTAGTTGCATTGCATGTCGATTGAAGTGCAGTGTTTCTGCAGTGCATCTTTGTTTTCAGAATTTTCTTCGCAGAATTTTTTCAATTTTCTGATTAGTAATATGATGGGCAAGAGTACAAATCAAATATGTATGATCGTAGACTTGAAATCAAGACAATTTAGTCTAGGTGTCATCTCAATTCTTGAGACGGCGATTAAAAATTATCGGATTTTAATTTCGTTCTTTACAGTACGTCCAACTGTTGGTATGCGACTGGCTTTTGGAAACGAGAACTTCACTTTGGGAAGAAAGCTTAGATAACGATTCGACGCTTCTCAGGGTGCCCACCCCCGTGCTGACTGCCTTTCAGAGAGATTTATCTTCGCTGAGGGCTCTGGCCCAGCATCTACCTGTAAGTTGGAACTGCAGTTATTAAGTATATTCATATTTTGGCCGATTCATGATTAGTGATCAATTAGATGTATATACAGAATTAGATTCAGGAAACAACTCAAATTACTAACCTCGAAAAAATAATTCTAATTTCTGCTCTCAATTGTAACTGTAATTTCGAAAACTCATATTTTTCTAAACCAGTATTCTTGGTAAAATGTTAAATTATAATTAAATTAAACAAGATATAAAATACGTAAATACATTAATAAATATATAGTTGAATATAGATAATAAAAGAGCATAAATAAGTATATAAAATAAATGCATGCAACTAAAGCATCCCACTCAAATAATTACAGAAAAATCTTGATGATTATGTTTATAGTTAATAACCTTCTTTGAAGTTATGGAGATCTTTTAAATCGCAATATAATTCAAATTTTCTGGAAATGCTCGCTTTATTCAAATTTAAATTAGAAGTAGAAAATTTATGATGTAAGAATTCTAGATTAAAATAATTATATAAATGAAAAAAACGTGTGGCACTAGGGGACTGCCGCGGTGAAGCTATTGCATAGCATTTTTTATCTGATGCAATTATAATTATTTATTCATTTTTTATTTATGCTTTTTTTTCTTTTTTTCTTTGATATTAATTTAAGTTTTTTCTTTGATATTAATTCAAGTTACACTTTTTGAACGTGGTGACCGATGAGAAAACAAATTTTTTTCTCTTATCGAATAAATGAGAAGTTCATATTTTTTAAAATATTTTTATTATCTTACAATACATGTAGGTTATTCAGGAATTTTTATCATTGGAACTATAGGGAAAACATAATAAGCGATACGCCCCCTACCGGTGTCGAATATTACTAGAGCATGGGAGATAGATTGCTTCGTTTACATCTGTTTACGTGTATTTTATATGAGAAGTTTTTGAGTTTTAATTGTATTTTGGATCGTTTACAAACGTTCAGAAGAGATTAATCACTATTGTTGTATATTCTATTGTTCATATTGGTCAAAAAAAAAACCGAATATAGCTTACATACCTTTCCGAAAGCTGGACAATTCCAAGTTGCATTCCAAACAAAGTTGGGAAACAAGGAAATGATGGACAGAAGAAAGGTGTGGATTCATAACTAGAAGATTGAAAAAAAATGTCTGAACATAAGAGAGTTGTTCTTTACAGTTTACTGAGAATAATTATTTTCCCTGCAGTAAGTTTGTGGATTTTTCCATATAGAATGATGTGCAATTTTCAGCTAACCGAAAACGTAGAGTTCTTGAAGTCCAATGCTATTCTAACGAAAAATCTTCCACTTTTATCGGAATCTGAACCTGGGCCATCATCCAGAGATTCTAGATTTTTGTATTTTCTTTCATGTAACAACCAGAGATACTATTAAAATAATAATAACAAATGATGTTTATTTGCACAACCAAAATAACAGTTTATCATAACATCAAGAATATGAAATAAATCTGGACTCTATATCTAGGTAAAAACTAAAATATTCAATTATATAATCAGGAAAACAGAGATTCTATCAAAAAAACCAGACTCTCAGAAGTCCACCGTACTTTTAGGACAGCTGTTATACGTCAGGAAAATTCAAAAAATATAATAACTTATTACATTCAAGCAGAGTATTCATATTAATTCTTCTTTTATTTCATGTTGTTTCTTTCAGTTTAGCTGGTAAGTACTTAGTTTTGTCGATTATACTCAAAAATTCTTCAGTTCGTAATGAAAGTAGACATGTCAGAGATGTTTTCTGGAAACTTTTGAAAGGTTTTTTATTTTTTAAATAAATAGGTGTTCTATCATACAGCCTTTTCATGAGGTATACATAGTTCCTTCAACCAATTAATTTATTCGTCCTCTACTTTATTTTATTATTGATTTTCATGTTCAATGATAAAAACTCAGTGTAAATTTCAACTTGATGTAGGTAGGTTATCTACTGTTGAACAGAGATAAAATTGTCCTCAATCCAAACACAATATATCACAGGAAAATACAAAGTCCAAAAAAAAACACAAATTAGGACGATAAACGTTCGAAAACTCAAAACGAAATGAACGTAAATACCATTACAACCAATGTAAACAAACAGCTAATCTCCCATGCTCTAGTACCGATATTATCCGTTCCGGCGCTACGATCTTAATTTCGGACGCCTATAGGTTTATGGTAACTGAAATAAGAACATATCATATATTCTCGTCCAATTTATGATTCGGAGAATTGTAAATTGCTACCATGACTATGTGTAGGCCATTTCTAAGTTTGCGTAAGCACGCACAAATATCTCCAACAAATGAGCGCTTAACATTAACATCGCTAACGTATGCAATATTTATATCAATATTCGGAGTCATAATATTAGTAATATATATCTGTAGCTATTCACTGTTGTACATAGGTACACCTACATGTATACTTACGGGTTGCACATGCGGTGAGTGTGGCATTATAAAGATATGATAGATACCTATACACCTATATACTTTCTCACAAACAGCTGCTTACGTATTCGTCCGATTTCGGAGCAGCTCGTCTCGATCCGCGCGAGCTTCGTCCAGTCGTACCATATACATACACGTTAAGCGAACGCTCGGCCGAGCTACATGGTAGGCGGAGTGGGGGCGTTAGGTTTTATTTTCGTTACGGAATTTCTTGATTCGGTCGCCGCGTTCAAAGCCCGCTATAAAAGCTATGCAAAAGCTAAAAAAAAAAAACTTCACCAAGCTAGTTAGTTGAGTACGTTAGGTACGCTGGCTAGTATTTGGGAGGTCTCGGGTTCAAACCCCGGGGCCGACTGGTCTGTCATGAGTTTTTTTTCAGAGGTTTCCTCATGGTAATGTAAGTCACTACTTGCAAACTCACAAGGCGAATGCTGGACCAGTATTAATCCTCTGAACCTTACCCATACTTCTTATGTTCCATAAATATCCCATCTCACCTATCCTTAATGCACTTATACATACAAGTGTATCCTCTGATCTGGCTGAAGGAGTTAATCCCAAACTCAAGCTGCCCGCTTCCCTGACACATACTTCAGGGAGGAATAAAACACGTGTGTTTCCATTTAAAAAAAAAATAAAAACTCAAGGTTGCAGTTAAAAGAAAATTGATTGTATTTTTTATTATTCACATTTTGAGATGTACATCGAAAAATCTTCGATAAGCTCCCATCAAAGCTTAGATTTGGTGCATTATCAAGTTCTGAAATGTGTTGTGGTCTTTCAGATTGCCTTACCTAGAGTTTATCTGTACGAGGCTACGACAAGATTGATGGCTGGGGCAGCTCCAGGTAGGACGCAGCAACTTCTTGACAGGAGTTTGAGACACAGACAGACAAGATCGAAAATTATTTGCGGTAAAGGTAAATAACAAACTTAATAAGAAAATAACTGATTGTCGTAATTGTAAAGAATGTATTGGAATTAATATTTGAAGATTTGATGAAAATTCCTCACATATTTTTCAAGACTAATGAAGTATGTAATTCATTAACTCTTATTATATTTCGAGTCTTTGGAAGATATTCATTTTTCTCCTGTATTGAACAGATGATAAGATCACCAGCTACATCGTGGTCTGGTAGGTTTTTTTTTGGTTATTTTATCTGTGTTCAGTTGTAATTTAGAGATATTCCCCTAAATATCACATTTGGACTCACCGATAGGGGGCCATCCATAAATTACGTCACACGTTTAGGGGGGTGGGGGAGGGGGTCGAGGAAGTGTGACATTATGTGACAAGTGGGAGGGAGGGGTCCTGAATTTCGTGACGTCACATTTAAAAATCTATTAGTCCATGGACTAATAGAGATTATTAAGTTTGTATCTTTAATTAATATAATACTATTAATATTTTTTGTTTTATTAATTTCTTTGATTAACAAAGTCAATTGTTTTTTGTTTTAAATTCTTTAATTAATATAATAAATCGTTTTTTGTTTTGTTAATTGTTTGATTCGATGTTAATTTTATTAAAAACTAATTTAAATGGAAATAAAACTGATTGCGGAACCGCTGTTTTCATTCAATAATTTCCAAATGAAAATTTGCAAAATATGTGACGTCACACTTGGGCGGGGGGAGTCTCACAAATGTGACCAGCTGTGACAAGGACGGGGGGGAGGGTAAAACAATCCGGAAATTCTTGTGACGTAATTTATGGATGACCCCCTAGTAGGGCTGCAAAAATTCAGCTTTCACGTAAGTGATCCGAATTCTTTATATTGAAAGTTTTTCGTTTGTTATAGAATCTATAGGCGAATCAAAATTAGCGCTACGCCGCCTGGTGACAATCAGAATAACTAAAAATCTTGACATAGTTCTTACGTTCTCCTTTGTTTTGTGTTTGTTTTTGTGTGATTTTTTACTAATATATATTATTTGCAATCATTTTGAAAGCTATGAGTCGTTCGAATCGTTATTGTTCAGTTCCTCAGTGTTCTTCCTGGGAAAAGAAATGTTCAAATGTGAATTTCCATGCTTTTCCTCCAGCTGGTGATAAATATCGTGTTTGTGTAGAAGGGAAAAAGGAATTCTCCTAAAGTCTCTACTTTGTGTGAGCTGATAACTACAGATAGTGCTCTAAACAGTTTCACTGGTTTAAATAATATAAAACTATTAGATACAATAGTAAAAGCAGTACAATCTGTTTACAGTGATCAACGGTCACATAGATTAACAATCAAACAGCGTATTGTTTTAGTATTGACAAAATTGAAATGTTACCTTACATATGTGACATTATCTCTTTTATTTGGCATTTCACAAGAATTATGCCAAAAATATATTTATGAAATGCTACCCATTATGAGTAGAGTTCTTAGTTGTGTCATAAGATTCCCAGAATATTCTGAAATACAGAAAAACATGCCAAAATGTTTTGAAAGTTTTCAAAATACTCGAATCATCTTAGACTGTACAGAAATTTTTATACAGAAACCAAAGTGCCTTTGCTGCAGGATCAGGTTTTACTCTCAGTATAAATATAATAACACAGTGAAATTCATGACAGGTGTTTCTCCTGGAGGTTTAATTACTTCTATTAGTGAACCATATGGGGGAAGAGCATCTGATAAAACGATTTTCCAACAAAGTGACTTAATTTGAAAGTTAGAAAGCTCACAGGATGCTATTATGGTGGACAAAGGTTTCTTGATAGATGATATTTGTCAACAGTTTAAAATAAAGTTGATCAGGCCACCATTTTGGAAAGACAAAAAACAGTTGACTACAGAAGAAGCATTGTTGAATGACAAAATAGCAGCTGCTAGAGTATATATTGAACGAGTCGATCCGAGAATTAAGATATTCATCTCATGATCTAACCTAAGATTTCTCTCAATTTGGCTATTTGATAATTAAATTATATTTCAAAAACACAAATAAACACACAACAAATACAACATAAATATTCCAATGTCAATATTTATAGTTCTACGACTGGCCACATTGGCGCTGCATTCTTATTTTCAGATGCCTATTGTGAAAATAAGAATTTTTAGCTACATACTGAATGTAGTAATGAAAGATGTCGATGAAGTATTTATTTCATGAAAATTCATTTAGATATAAATGAAACAAATTTGTTTTGTCTTATTTCTATTTTATTTTGAATAAAAATACGACTGGTTTAGACAAGTAAATCATTTGCAATTGGATAAAATACAAACAGATGTAGATTGCTAGGAATTTGAATTCTCCTACTTTCAACATTTATAGAGAACCAACCTTCACAGATACTTTAATTCACAGCGACAGTAACCAAACGTAAAATAAAACCCAGTGCTTTTCGTTCGTTCATACATAGATTGTTCACAATTTAGTTATCGGAAACAAATTTTCAAACCGAAGTTAATACAATTAAATTATTAGCCACCAATAACGCTTACAACGAAAGTCTTATCGATAAGCTCATTGGGAAAAAACGAATAAAGTATCTGTTGCATTCAATATACCCCACGCAAACTATTAATGAAGAACAAAAATACTTCCCAATAAATTATGTGCGGAATTTGAGTAGCAAAATTTGTAACAGACTATCGAAAAATAACGTAAAAACAATTTGTACAAATAAAAGAAACTTGAAATCTTTCTTGGTCAATAATAAAGAAAAATTTAACATCGGAGAAAACACTGGTGTTTACAAAATATTTTGCGACGAATGTCATGCTATTCTATATTGGACAAACAGGAAGAAATATAAACATTCGTGTTGAAGAACATGAAAAGTTAATTTTACAAAATAAAAATACCACTGGCTTCTCTGAACATTGTATAAAATTTAATCATTTCCTGGATTTCAACAAAACCCAATTGTTGCATTCAGGTAACAAAGGAAAACTCCTTGACCTTCTTGAAATTTTCGAAATAAGTTCCGCCCATAACAGTAAATTACCCCTTGTAAACGAGCAAATTGATTTTCAGGTATCACCTTTGCTATTGTCTGTTTTATAAAATAAGATGTAATACTCTCCTGTAGTCTTGATAACATAACTCGACACATGTCGACTATCCTTTACTGCTAAATACAATATCTAAATTTTTATATAGTGAAACATAAGCCAAGTGTGTTTTATTTTGAAGTTTATACTTTATTCTTTATGATGTTTCACCAAGTGATAACCTAACCAAAGCACTAGGGCGGTAAAAATCATTTTAACGCCCTAGGGCGGTAAAAATCATTTTAACGCCCTAGGGCGGTAAAAATCATTTTAACGCCCTAGGGCGGTAAAAATCATTTTAACGCCCTAGGGCGGTAAAAATCATAACGCCCTGAGGCGGTAAAAATCATAACGCCCTAGGGCGGTAAAAATCATTTTAACGCCCCAGAGCGGTGAAAGTAATTTTAACGCCCTAGGGCGGTAAATATCATTTTAACGCCCTAGGGCGGTAAAAATCATAACGCCCTCGCGGTAAAAATCATAACGCCCTAGGGTGGTATAAATCATTTTAACGCCCTAGGGCGGTAAAAATCATTTTAACGCCCTAGGGCGGTGAAAGTAATTTTAACGCCCTAGGGCGGTAAATATCATTTTAACGCCCTAGGGCGGTAAAAATCATAACGCCCTAGGGTGGTATAAATCATTTTAACGCCCTAGGGCGGTAAAAATCATTTTAACGCCCTAGGGCGGTAAAAATCATAACGCCCTAGGGTGGTAAAAATCATTTTAACGCCCTAGGGCGGTAAAAATCTAAACGCCCTATGGCGGTAAAAATCATAACGCCCTAGGGCGGTAAAAATCATTTTAACGCCCCAAAGCGGTGAGAGTCATTTTAACGCTCTAGGGCGGTAAAAATCATTTTAACGCCCTGGGGCGGTAAATATCATTTTAACGCCCTAGGGCGGTAAAAATCATAACGCCCTAGGGCGGTAAAAATCATAACGCCCTAGGGCGGTAAATATCATAACGCCCTAGGGCGGTAAAATCATTTTAACGCCCTAGGGCGGTAAAAATCATAACGCCCTAGGGCGTTCCACCCATAACAGTAAATTACCCCTTGTAAACGAGCAAATTGATTTTCAGGTATCACCTTTGCTATTGTCTTTTTTTTTTATAGAATAAGAAGTAATACTCTCCTGTAGTCAGTCTTGATAAACCTATTAACTCGACACTCATGTCGACTATCCTTTACTGCTAAATACAGTATCTGAATTTTTCTATATAGTGAAACTTAAGCCAAGTGTGTTTGATTTTAAAGTTTAAACTTTATTTTTTGTATATACCTTATTTTATAATTATTTCATTTGAAATACTTTATATATCAGTTCTTAAATTGATGTTATTTAGATCAGGGTAACTAGCAGGCTGAAAGTCTCGTATATTCCAATTTTCGGAAGTTGCTTGTTCAATTTGATGATTAGTGGAGGAATTTTTCTAATAATAGTTGCTATAAGTACACGATTTTGAATTCAATGTTTTATTTCAGGTGATAAAACACTTCGCGTGTGTAAAGGCGAGAGGGAACATGCTACTGCTTTGTACATGGCGTGCAAGCATCTTCCTGGTCTTCTGTCTTCGCCGGGTGAAAGAGCCGGTATGTTAGTCGAGGCAGCGAAAACATTAGAAAGGATAGGAGATAAGAAAAGGTTGCAAGATTGTTATAAGTTAATGAAAACGTTGGGAAATAACACTGCAACGAATTGATTTTTCATTTAATGTGTTACATATTATTTATCAGACGTTAATTAGTTATTTATTTTTGTATATAATTGTAAAACTTTATTTTTATATTAATATAGAATTTTTTACTTTCTGTAAAAATTTTTTTGGGTATAAGTATTTAATACGAAGAAAAAATATCACAGTATTTCGACAGTTTGTGATCAATATTCATTATATATATTTTCCAAGTTTTGATTTTTTTACTTAATTTACATCTTCAATTGTTTAATAACTGTTGAAGATGATTTTTTTTCGATTTTTGAAATTGAAAGCTCTATTAAGATTTGTTGTTTTTTTTTCATTTTTTTTTTTGAGATTGTATTTGGTATAACCATTTGTTGGTTTTATAGACAAATATATTTTTTTAGGTGAACAAAATTAAATTGTACAGATTATAATAATAAATTTTTACAAAAACAGTGTTGCATTCTTTCTCTAAATTCTTAGAATTTGCAGGGATTATCATGAAAACAACTGAAATGATATCTCAAAATTAAAAAGCTCTTTTGTGACAGGTGGAAAATTAATTCAATTCAAACTTCTCTGTATTTCTTTAGATTGACTACACAATTATTAAAATCTGTATCTATCATCTTAAGTTAACAAAACAATGGTTAAGTTTAAATCTGTTGAATAAAAGCATATATCTAAGAAAAAAAATTTGAGAAGATCCGGAAAGTTCAAACAATAAAACATGCAGTAGTTATATGATTCATTCAAAATTACAGTACTTAAATTGAGTAGTATGAATAATATTCTGAAGCAGTAATGTAATAATATAATAAGGGGGCATCCATTAATAACGTGAGATAATTTTGGCGATTTTTTGACTCCCTCTCCCCCTCTTGGTGAGATGTCGTGAGTTCTTGCTCGCCCCCTCTCCCCCCTCTCCGAATCTCACGTGAGATTTTTAAAAATGCATATTTGTTATATGAATGAGTTAAGCTGTGCTAATCCTATTAGTTCAAGTAAATCAGTAATATTTTATAAAAATGTGAAAAAATTAAGTTAATAATGAAAAAATGGTTGTAATAAGTCAGTTTTTTTTCAGTGAAAATTATAAGTGCATCGTATGTTTATCACATCGTACCGTAAAGAAAAAATATTATAAATATATATATATATATATATATATATATATATATATATATATATATATATATATATATATATATATATATATATATATATATATATAAAGCAGAATTCTTCGTGTTATCGAAACACGTTCGTGGCAATAAAATCAAGTAAACTAGGACATTTATTTTTTTATATATATATATATATATATATATATATATATATATATATATATATATATATATATATATATATATATATATATACAGGTTGTTTCCTAATTGAATGTCAATATTTATGGGAGTGATTTTTGGTCCCATTTTAAGAAAAAACTTCATATGAACATATGTCCTAAACGTCTTACCTTTTGAGATACAGGGTGGAAAAGTTTTCGAAAATAAATCATTTATTGTTAATATCTGCATTCTGTGGCACGCCCCTGACTTCTCTTAAAATTAAAATAAAATGAAATCTTTATTCAATTATGAGCAAACTTGATCTCCTGAATTTTTTCAGTACGACGCACGGGTTTCATCTAAAAAAATAAAATCTACGCTTGTTTCTGCAGGGTGATATTGTCATAATTATGTATGTAATGATATTATGATCATGCAGAGAAACGATTTTTATTTTTTTAATATATATATATATATATATATATATATATATATATATATATATATATATATATATATATATATATATATATATATATATTATATATATATATATATATATATATATATATATATATATATATATTATATATATATATATATATATATATATATATATATATATATATATATATATATATATATATATATATATATTATATATATATATATATATATATATATATATATTATATATATATATATATATATATATATATATATGTATATATATATATATATATATATATATATATATATATATATATATATATATATATATATATATGTATATATATATATATATATATATATATATATATATATGTATATATATATATATATATATATATATATATATATATATTATATATATATATATATATATATATATATTTATATAATATTTATATATATATATATATATATATATAAATATATATATATATATATATATATATATATATATATATAAAGTAACGAATAGTCGACATGTTTGGAGTTATGAACTCTGACTAATAATGTCTTGATAATGAGTTCATAACTCTAAACATGTCGACTATTCGTTACTGCTAAATACAGTATCTAAATATTTTTATATAGTGGAACATAAGCCAAGTGTGTTTTATTTTAAAGTTTATACTTTATTCTTTATGATGTTTCACCAAGTGATAACCTAACCTAACCAAAGCACTAGGGCGGTAAAAATCATAACGCCCTAGGGCGGTAAAAGACATTTTAACGCCCTAGAGCGGTAAAAATCAGTTTAACGCTCTAGGGCGGTAAAAATCGTAACGCCCTAGGGCGGTAAAAATCATAACGCCCTAGGGCGGTAAAAATTATTTCAACGCACTTTTGCGGTAAAAATCAGTTTAACGCACTAGTGCGGTGAAAATCATTTTTAACGCACTAGTGCGGTAAGAATCATTTTAACGCACTAGTAAGGAAAGAATCATTTTAACGCCCTAGGGCGGTGAAAATCATTACGCCCTAGGGCGGTAAAAAATATTTTGAAGCTCTAGGGCGGTAAAAATTATTTTAACGCACTAGTGCGGTAAAAATCAGTTTAACGCACTAGTGCGGTGAAAATCATTTTTAACGCACTAGTGCGTTATCCTAATTTTAAATACACTTTTTCTCTTATTTCAACGATTTATCTCGTGTCCATTTTCGTCTGTATTTATATGGTAAACTACTAGTATTTAGATTTTTTGGCCCTTTTTTCATTTTGTCGTAGGTTTATTTATGGAGCAGAGAGAAACTATTGCTTATTTTAGCCTATGATCCGTAATACATGTGTCGTGTCATTGTAAGTTTATACCAACGTGGTAGCGTTTTCTAATGGTGAAATGTTAATTTAATTTTTTTGTTATACAATCGAATTTCTACTTGAATTTTGGCTTTTTATCTTTAATACGCTAACATATATGAACGTGTGCTACATCGTTAAAATAAAATAAAAACCGTTTTTCGAGAAATAGAATAAGATATACTGGTCCGTTTTTGAAAAAAAGTAAGTTGATGGTAAGATAACTGGACGACCCTAATTTCCTTAAAAAAATTCATAATTGTTGAACGTCTAACGTGAGTAAATTTTTTCCTTTTCTAATTTTATGTCGTTTTTTATGTCGTTTCCTTTTGTTCCTACCTCCGTCTCTCATTACCTACTTGAATATCTCTTATATTTTCATTACTATTAATTGTTTAAGTTATTGTTATTTCTTCACTGAAATATCACTGATTTTTCTCTATTTTCTGTTGTTACTGCCATTTTTTATATGTGTTATTTAGGATATATGACTTTTACTATATGATACAAAAATTTTCACTTTAGGCGGTTATCAAGTGTGACTATTTCTTTAGTTGTATATTATTAATATTGCTATTCTATGAATATTATATTACTTTCTATTCACTTATAATTGTTAATTATACTCACTTTTCTTTGAAGCCAGTATATGGATACTTTACAGAGTTCGGTCCATCTCCATTTATGGTTCCGAGGATGTTGCCGATGTATTTCTCCCTCTATTCTTCCTTTCCCTACTTATTTTTGCTTTGTGTACTGTCTTCTTTTGTTTCTTTGTTTATTGCTATCCTCTACATTTTTCCCTTTCTTTGCCTACCTTCCTCTGTCTGCGTTTACCTGAAACTATAAAGTTCTTATTTAATAACCGTATATATATATATATATATATATATATATATATATATATATATATATATATATATATATATATATATATATATATATATATATATATATATATATATATATATATATATATATATATATGTTTTTCGTTGTGGTTTGCATATACTGCTCTATTTTATCTCCTACCTCTTTTTATTACATACTTTCTTTTCTGGTATGTATGCGCTAAATAATCAAAATTTACCTCCTTAAATTTAAATAGAAAACGCACATCCCGTATCCGGTAAATCATAATAGGTCTTATTGTTGACCGATAGTGACCAGTGGGCTCATTTTATAGTAGTAGATGAGCTCATTTTACTATTATTATCTTAGTAATCTCAATTCTTTTGTTACTAAAATAAATCTCAGGGGGGCTGCAGCCCCATGGCTCCCCCCCTGGGTGCGCCACTATATATATATATATATATATATATATATATATATATATATATATATATATATATATATATATATATATATATATCAGTGGCGGCTCGTGAGGTTTTGGTTTGAGGAGGCTACAAGAGGTGTTAAAAAATACACCATAGGCGAAAATTTTTAGGATTTCAAGGTCAACCGCCTTATAATTTAAAGAAAATCAAAGTAAAACAAGCACCCTAAGCTATTAATTTGTTTTCACTTTCGAGTGTCTACCTTGAGACCTACAACTTCTATTTACAATATTCACAAAAACTCTTCTCAGCCAATTAATCAATTCATCTTTTCATCAAACTTTTTTTTCTTTCACAAAATAGGTACCTGCCTACCTACTTAACAAATTTGTTAACAGCTGGTGAGAGCAAATAAAAAGTTATTATATATTTTTGAAGATTATCGGGATTCTGCGATCTTTTACGTTAGCGAAATGATCTATAGTATCCTCATAAAATTTTTTGTCTTTCGCCAAAAGTTTTACCAATTCCTTTTCAATAGACAACAAACTAATATTTTTCAAACGATCCTGGCTTATCGAATTTCGTAAATAAGTTTTAATTCTCTTAAGAGTGGAAAACGAGCGCTCTACGGAAGCCGATGTCACCGGGATAAAAACAATTAGACATAAGAGTTTATAAACTTGGGGTAAATCTTGATTCAAATCATTATCAAAAAGGTATTTAATAGTCCTCACATGATTTTCATTTTGCCCCAAAATTTCATTGTCATTATAAACAACACACAGTTCACACATACACATAAAAGTGTATTTTTGACATAAATTTTCCAAGAGGTTATCTGGAAAATTAGCTGAAAATCCGGTAAACAAATTTTTATTGAGTAAGTCGAAGAAATGCAGTTCTTTCAAATCAGAGAACCTTATTTCTATTTGACCCCTAATAGTATCCAAAATTTCATAAAATATTTGCTTATAGTAAAGCTCCATATCTGCGTTACTGAATTTCTTTCGTTTTGGGCTAAATTGAGTCGTATCATCAGTAGTTTGAAATACAGAAAATATTTTTTTTAAATAAACTTCTGCACGAAATTCTGAAATTTTTTCCAAAAGAAACTTGAGCCGATATCGTGAGTAAATTAGATCTGAAAACTTGTGCTGTAAGATTTGAAAAACTATTTCTGTTTGTTCAAAAATTAATTCAAAGATGTTTAAAAAATATATAAATTCCTTATCTTGTAAGTAAGATATTAATCCGCGTGCTGTATTTAAAGTTACTTTATCGGTTAAAAATTCCTCAATTTCAACTAGGTATAGAATAAAATCCTCAAATCCTAAGCGGCCCCAAAGAGAGACATTTTCACTAGTAAAAAGTAAACACTGCCAACAAAATAATTTATTTTTTACCTGTGATCCGGTTAGGCAAGGATGTCTCTCATAATTCCTTGTATTAAAACCGCGGTTTTGTTGTCTGTTACGCTGCACCAAATTGTTTAATTCAGGGGTAGGTCGCAATGTTTTCATCAAAACTTTATCCTCATAACTTAGTGCACTAAAGTTATGGGATAACAAATATTCCACTGAGTCACCATTGAAATTTTTGAAATTAACTTCAGTAACCAAACTCATTTTAAAACAATACGCGAGCAATATAAGTAAACACGCTGCCATTAGTAACTATGATCACACTACGATTCGATTAATGCTTTCCAACGAATTCACTCGATGTCACGCGAAATTTTATAGTTGTGATTGGTCGACATTGTATGAGACTGGGTTCCTATCCGTGTTGCCATTTACATGTGTTTTGCTTTTCTATTGCAATGAAGTATTCATTCGGAGTATTGGCAGCGTTGTTTGCTTTTCTGTGGCAGGCATAATGAACGTTGAGAATATACCTTTTTAAGCCTCCGCAGCGTTGCCACAAATCTTGAAATGAATGAAATGCAGTGAATGTAAATACCTTCTATCTTAATTAATAAATTATATTATATAATGTAGGTTGAAAGGAAGGTAGGTGCATAAAATAATATAATTTTGATTAATATGAATATGCTGAATGCTGACTATTCAATATAATATATTAGTGATACACGGAATATTATTGAGGAGGCTTAGCCTCCTTAGCCTCCTTTGACTAGCCGTCCCTGATATATATATATATATATATATATATATATATATATATATATATATATATATATATATATATATATATATATATATATATATATATATATATATATATATATATATATATATATATATATATATATATATATTATAGTACGGAAAAGCCGAAATTGTGCGCTTAAATCGCAAACGCTGGCTAAACCTTCTGAGATAGATCAAATTATTCTACTACGGAATTGTATATCTTAAAAAGATCGATAAAAAAGTCCGCGAAGGTAAATATTCATCTCCCAAGGATAACCCACAGTAACCATTTTTATCTTTCACATATTAAAAAAAAATATGTGTTATTTACCAAGCTATTTCATACAATACAGTATTATTCCTTATCCAGTTAAATACATAAAATACGTTGTACCTACATTTCATGTAGATCAAAACTGTCCTTAACGGCATTTCACCAAAATGGATATCTTAGAAAATATCAGAGATTTAAAAAGCAGATTTAAGAAGATATCAGAGATTTTCGCGAATAGCGCTATAGATAGATAGTAATAATTTACATGGACAACGTTTGCCGGGTCAGCTAGAACCTAATAAAATACAAAATATGGAAAATTATGAAATATGAATAAATTCATTTCGAAAAAATTGATTCAATCGAAAATACCTCGTATAAACCTATTTATTACCAAGCATCAGCACAGAAAAATATATCCAACTAGAAAATTGCATCATTCCGAAAATTACTCTGTAGAAAACGCAGAAAAGATTAAATTTCCTTTTAATCTCCAACTTTTCAACTTTAAAAAAAAATCGAGTGAGTTATTTTACCATTATTTTGTAACAACCCCATCCGAACCAGAACCGATGTAGAATTCTTTTGATAAATTGCTAATGGTTTTCATAGTGCAGAAGACAATTATCTTTAACTGCGGGTAGAACATTTTCTATATCTCGGGCGTTGGAACACTAAAATGAATGGTTTTAAATTTCGCTCGCCCGCAATTTGGATATATATGTTTCGCAAAGCCATAAATCTAACTAATATTCCTTACGGCCAACTCTTATGTATTTTACTTAAATTGTGTAAGCGAATGGCTTCAGTGAGAGCTGGTTTTGTTTTAATGAAGCTGTCATTCCAACGATTAATTATTGCCCTGTGAATTATTAGCAGGTTTCCACTTTGAAAACCTGTTTATTATAATGGGTGCGAGTAGCAATATATATATATATATATATATATATATATATATATATATATATATATATATATATATATATATATATATTTGCGAGTTTACATTATATACACAATATAATATGGCATATATAATAATTGTACATCACACAGGACGTCTCTCGCATCCCCGTTTCCATTGGTCTCTATCTCTCCAATCTTCTTCTTCCATATTTCTTGCTGTCATGGCCTCTCGTACGCCCTCAATCCAGGATCGACGCGGTCTTCCTCTTTTCCTTCTTTGAGGTGGTCTCCATCTAAGCATTTTTTGTGGCCACCTCTCCTCTTCCATTCTTCGGACATGCCCGTACCACTTAAGTCTTTTCTCCTCTATATTGTCCATAATTGTTCCTTCTACACCTATCCTTCTTTTTATTTCTGTATTTCGGATTCGGTCCAGTTTAGTTAGGCCACAACTACGTCTCCAATACATCATTTCTGTTGCTTTTATTGTCTCCATGTCTCTTTTTGTGATTTCCCATGCTTCACTTTCATATATATATATATATATATATATATATATATATATATATATATATATATATATATAATAATAATAATAATAATAATAATGTTTATTTACCTAAATGAATATGCCATTACATCAGTTCCATATAGATTTAAAATAACAAATTTTCTTCTATAAATTATAAATGTTAATTAATCTATTCAGTATGAATTTCTAACAAATAAACATTGGTTTCCCACAAAAGCTTGGCTTGTGCGTGGGCAGTACTACAAATAAAATTCACAAATTAACCTCAACGTTGTGTACAATACATAAACATTAAAGACGGAAGAGGGAAAGAAATAAATGAAAACAATACGAAACAAAACAAAAAAAGAGAAAAAAACAATAATAACCGGCTACCAACTCAAGTAAAACAATTTCTGTTGCAAAAGTTATCCCAGAATGATTCTGGTCTGCTCCTAATCCATTCTTTAATCCCCTTCTTAAATGCAGATTGACCTTTAGTGTTCTTAAAATATATATAAAATATATATATATATATATATATATATATATATATATATATATATATATATATATATATATTTTTTTTATTATATATATATATATATATATATATATATATATATATATATATATATATATATATATATATATATATATATATATATATATATATATATATATATGTATATATAATATATATATATATATATATATATATATATATATATATATATATATAATATATATATATATATATATATATATATATATAGATATTTATATATAAATGTTCGTACGTTTGTGCTTATGTATTTTAGCGTTGTTTACAAGATAACGGGCGCAATTTTGAAGCAATAGGGTTGAAAGTTTGTCAGTAGGTAGTTTTGCACGATATCTTGAATGGGATTGTTTTTGGTTCGAATTGGTTAGGGGGTTGACCCCCTGGGGGAAGAAATAAATCTTGTTAACATGATAAAGGTCGCAATTTTGGAGTAATAGGGTTAAAAGTTTGTAGGTAAGTATTTTCGACAAATATCTTGGATATCTTGGTTTTGGTTCGAATTGATTGGTGGGTTGACCCCCTGGGGGAAGAAATAAATTTTGTTTTCATGATAAAGAGAGATTGTAGGTAGGTAGTTTCGTACGATATCTTGGATGCTATTCATTTCTATATGGGTTGGTTGGAGGGTTGACCCCCCGTAGGAGGAAATAAATCTTGTTTGTACGATAAAGGGCGCGATTTTATAGAAATAGGGTTGAAAGTTTGTAAGTACGTAGTTTCGTACGATACCTTGGATGTGATTGGTTTTGGTACGAATTGGATGGGGGGTTGATCCCCGGGGAGGAAATAAATATTGTTTACACATTATAGGGCGCATTTTTTTTGAATTTGGAAAAAAAATCATAATTTAATGAATATATTTTTTAAACTGGATACGTTATGAAAACCTGCTCTTCTAATGCAGCTCGCTTCGATAGAGTTTTTATTTTTCACTTGTATATTATATGTTTATTTCACCTTGGATACGGTTGCTATAAACACACTCATTATGCCCTAGGCCATTACGCCCGCATTTGCGGGCATAATGGATTTGAAACGCCCGCTTATTGTACTAGGAGAAATGAAGCAAATTTCATTGATTAAATACTTCATAATCCTCATCGTATCCGACTCTGGATTTCTCCGGCAATTAATTATTCGCAGCTTTGGCTGCATTTTCTATGATATTCTTGGGTGAATTCATTTTCATTTCCATTATTTCTATAAGACTACACAAAGAAAGCAGCAATGATATTCACTAAATATGATGACAAAAATAATCACAAACGTCAAACTATCAACAAATGACATGCCTACTATGAGAAGGAAAATGGATAGGAGCAATGAATAGTATATTACATACCGAGCGGGGAAGTAATCTATTACAGCCGAACGGCAAGGTAGCATACCGAGGTGCGTAGCACCGAGGTGTGCTGCAGACGTGAGGCTGGAATGATTTTCCCCGAGGTTTGTATACTATTTTACTCACAATCGATCACATTAATAATCAAGTTCTGATAATAATTATTACTTGTATTAATCAGAAAACATAAAAAGTAAGTTGATTCAACCATAGATTCGATCTGACATTTGGGTCAAAATTCACAATTTAATTTTTGACAATATTAACGAAAAATGTTTGACTGCGAATTTGAATCCACACCACCAGAACTTCTTTCAGGTTACTTTGATTATTGGCATTTCCGGAGATTGAAGGTGTGATGAACTTCTAAAAATGAAAATAAATGATTTGGAAATTATAGAAAATCGAATTACAATAACGATTAGTATAACCAAAACCTATTCCTGGCGTACATTTGTGATTACAAAACCGGAATGGATGAAAGTAGTGAAACAATACTGTGATATGCGCAACAACATCGACTGTGAAATGTTGTTCTTACAAATGAGGTTTGGCAAAGTTACACGACAGCCTTTTGGGCATAATTCTATCGGAAGTTTACCCAAAAACCTTTTTAAAACTAGAAAATTATAATGGGTTCACAGGACATTGTACTTCAGCGACATTATTAGCAAGTACAGGTGGAGACATTCTACAGTTGAAGAGATTAGGGGGGTGGAAATTTAGTACCGTGGCTGAAGGTTATGTGGAGAATTCTTTGCATGGACAATCAGAAATAGCTAATATGTTGCCTCATGCTGAAAATCCTAGAACGTCGGCATCATAATCGAATTCTGAAACTCATAACTTCAAGCAACTAGGTCTTGCTTCAACGGTCAATAGTAATCGTAATTCGAATGTAACTATTAATATTTATAATTCCAAATATTTTTTTTCTTTTTATATTAAATGAATATCGAGTTAATTCTGATTTATTTTCATGCTAGTAGGTAAAGTGACACAAGCTAGCAGGTAAAGTGACATTTGCTAGCCGGGAAAGTGAGATTTGCTAGCCGGGAAAGTATGAAGTATGTAATGAAGTGCTTCCCGACTGTTTTGAAGGTTAGAAAACCATCGATTACCGATCGATTGTGAGTAAACGATTTTAAAATCGTTTTTTCATCATAATATAATAATTTTTTCGTGAAAAATAAAATCTTGTATGCACCGCGTGCGTTACTAGATCCTTATGCCATCTATATAACGCACTTGGTACATAAATAACTATTTTTGTTTGATCAATTAATAACCGAATTGTGAATTGTCTTTTATAAGATTAAATATTGAATGTATCCGGCGTATTTGTTAGGCCGGATGGTATTTGGAATTAGTTCGTTGTGGATTCAAGCCAATAGTTTATTTTGCGTATCGATTTTAAAGTTTCACATGTTTATTAAGATAATTGAACTTACATGGAAAGGGACGTTTGAAATAATTGGTAAAAAAAGATGTGGTGTCATGGTACACCAGGTAGGAACGAAGTTCCTCGGATTCGACATTATAATATAGTTATTGATATAATAATAATAAAAATGAAATAAATAATGTATTGAGAGTGTAAAATACATATTATGTACACATGTAAGTTGTATAAACAATATTTACCATCATGTACATCAACTTATATTTGTAAACGAATACTTACGTATTTAATTTTATTTCGCTAATTAATTTGCCACTATCATCACTGTCAATTTCATTCAAGTCAATTGTTAGCTCACTCGCCATTGTTACTATATTCAATATCGTATTGAAGATTTACAAACTATACGAAATTAAACGTGTTTATTTACGAGTGGAATGAATTTATAATTTGAGTATACACCACGTGCTTAGACAAGAATTTCATGTATATGTCGTGGCAGAAGGAGGAAGATAGAGAAAGAATTTTCCAATGTTATTGTTGATTTTATATGAAACTTTGAAATTTTGTTTATGAGGAAACAATTTCAGGTTCTCGGAAGGTTTGCCTAAGTATGTTAAACTGTTAAATACTGTAATTTTCTCGGATATAAGTGGGCATAGGCGCCGACTTCATGGGGCTAGGGGGGGCTCGAGCCCCCCCAATAATTTAAGAAAATTGTTTGTTATATTATGCTTTGTAAAATCAAAAAATTATATTAGTATTTTTAATTTTTTCTTTTTTAATAATTATTACGGTAATTATACTAGTATCTTGAGAATATTGAAAAACTTCAATGAACTTCTACAGTTTTTTGAAACATTTTCTGCAGAGTAGAAAACAGTGGCAGGTTACAAATGTGCAAGACCTTGAGTCAATGTTACAATTCAACACTTATTTCTTTTTGCGTCTTTATTGCCATGCAATGAACCCAGTAGAGGATGCCAATAAAAAAACCAATGCTCTCATCTAAGTGTTGCTGATCTGGAAAAAATATATGAGGGCTTGATTTGTATCTGCAATGAAAGGCGTGATAGTTTTGAACACTTTTGGGAATTGTGTTTAAAAGAAAAACCTTCACAAGTTGATGATCCACCACTTCCTCGGAATCGACGTATACCAAAGAAGTATGAAAACAATGAAGCCAGCTCACCGCACACTTTCAAAACCCCAAAAGACTACTACAAAGCTCTTTATATTGAAGTTTGTCAAACGGTGCAATCTTGCATTACTGAGCGGTTTGCATCAACTGGACTCACACAGGTCATTGCAGTTGAACAAGAGTGCTTGCTTTTACTGAACAGAGGTGAAACAAATTTGGAAAAATCAACTGAGTTTTTCAAAAATGACCTAGACATTGAGAGACTGCAGTTACACTTGAATATGTTAGCCGATATCGCTAATAAAAAACAACTAGTGTTAAAAAACATGCGTGATGTAATAAAGTACATTACACAAGAGTCTGCAGTTGGAGACATGCTATTTAAAGTAGTGAAGTGCATTAAGTTCCTCCAAGTAGTTCCAATCACGACAGCAACAGCAGAACGGTCATTTAGCGCCCTGAGACGTCTGAAGTCATATCTCCGATCAAAAATGGGACAGAAGTGATTGAACCAATTTGGCTCTTCTTCAAGCCCACCGAGATATCTTAGATGAATTAGATATCCGACCAGTCATCAAAGACTTTATATTCAGTCAGACGGTCGACATTTGCACCTTTCTGAAGACACTCTAGCCCTAATAATTTCAGTTTCGATATATTAGTACTAGTTTAGTACTATATTTCTATATTACTATAGTACTGTATCAGTTATTTTCAAATACTTAGATATGTTGATATTTATTATTTTATTAAACTTGCAAATTTTCAAAGCATTAACTTTGAGATGTCGTTTTTATTCAATGAAACCTGAGCCTTATTCAAAGTAAGCTTAAATATAATCAAAGTGCTTTTATTGTCGGACAGCAATATTTTATGTTTTATTCTTTTATTATGATAGTTTGGGATTTATTTAAATATAATTTCGGTCTTTTCAGAGCTATATATTCACTGCTCTATAATAGTCTATAAGCATTACTTATAACTATAAATTAAATAAGATTTTTACGAAAATACCATGCTTGTTTATGTTTTGTTTTTCAAAGCCAAAAAAATGTGTCCAGTTTCCCCGCAGTGTCTAGTTATCGAAACTTAACTTTTGGGCTTCTCTGATGTTGTTCATCTGACTCTAAAATGCTTAAAAAAAAGTTTCAAACTCGCTATTTCTCTTATATTAAAAATTAAATAATAAGAAAACAACTTGTCTAAAAACCACAAAATGAAAATAACTTTTTATTCGACTAGTTTCGCCTGTTACAGCATTATCAAGACTGAATACATGTATTCAGTCTTGATAATGCTGTAACAGGCGGAACTAGTCGAATAAAAAGTTATTTTCATTTTGTGGTTTTTAGACAAGTTGTTTTCTTATTATTTAATTTTTAATATAAATATGAACTACCACAGAGTTGATTCATCGTCCATCGAATTCACTATTTTTCATCTAAAATTTAGAAAATTTTTCGCGGGGCAAGACCCCCGGTATGAACCCCCCCAATATTTTTTATAAGTCGGCGCCTCTGTAAGTGGGTAAACTTCTGAAATAGGCATTTCTGTATTTTTTCAATTAGACCATAATTCCTCCCCACAATTGTATCTATAGACAATTTTTCATATTGTAAAACGAAATTCAAGAATATAATTGAATTTTTTTCAAACATATGAAAAACAAAGCGATGTGAGATTGTAGGATAAACCAAACAGGAATGAAATTGACATCGAAACTCCAAAAAATTCAATTTGAATCACCATTTCAATATGAATTTGAGAAAATAAAAATATCACAATAAAAGCAATATCGCTCACGTCAGTCTGAGGGTTTCCTCTGCAAATATTAAAGCTGAGATGCTGGAGTCAACACTTTTATTGGTTTCTAGAGTCCTATAGATATAACCGCTCTCCCACTTCTAATATAGGAAAATGAAAATAAATCTTGCTTGAATATGATACCTATTAGACTTTAGAGCGATATTTTTTTTTCTGTATTGCCGAAGGGATTCTTCGTTATGACACAAAGCTCAGACCAAGAGCGTCACCAATGGGGAGCGGCTGCATCCCCCCCTAGAGACTCGAAAAAATTTAATTAATTCATTAGGTAGTAAGAAATTTGTATGGAAAACGCTCTGGGTCCTTTGTTGGCTCAAGTATCCATCCATTATTTGGAATAGTTAATTCATAGTTACCCTGTTAGTCGAAAATTCATTTGATGGTTTAGATATGTGAAAGATATTATGTGTTGTGTCACTGGTACTCTTAGACAACTCGACTGCTTTCAAACATACATTAACAGTTTACTTCCTAATATACTTTAGACATGGAAAAAGATAAGTCAATCAATTTTTTGGATTTGAAAATAACGAAGATGGATAAAAAACATAGTGTTTCAATTTTTCGCAAACCATCACACACTGATAACATAGTATACATAGTAGATACTTCCCTATATCCATTCCAACACAAAATGGCAGCTTTCAATAGTATGGTACATCGTTTACTAAATATTCCGCTTTCAAATATTAATTTTAACATCGAGAAAAATATAATTAAACAAATTTCCATAAACAATTCTTATAAACCCAAAATAATAGATAGTATGATAGATTTTTTTGATTCCATTTGCAAAAGATTCGTTCCTAGACGATGTCGTATTTTATAATTTTTTTATTAAGAAGCTATTGCTTTTACGGACAAATAACAAGTGTTAAAAAGCTCAGCATGAATTCATTTTTTTCAACAGGTATTTTTAAATCAAGAAATTTAATTTTTTTTTAAATTTCTAGTTTAAAATATAATAAGGGCTGCATGCCTCCAAAAGATCCACAAAATCAAAAAAATATTCATAGTTAGATTTCTATCGATAGAACACGCTCACAAAATACCATTTCTTTAATAGTTTTTCCTTACTTATGGAAGCGTGTAACTTTTCAAAGACTGGCCTTAGAGCACTTGTTTATATGAAAGACCTTCCTTTATTTTCGACAAGGCACTTATTTGGAAACACCCTATATATATATACATATATATATATATATATATATATATATATATATATATTTAAATATACTACTTTATACAGAGGCACCGACTTATTAAAAATATTGGGGGCCATACCGGGGTAAATTTTCCAGTTTTAAAGTTTTTTTTTTATATTTTATATTATATATATATATATATATATATATATATATATATATATATATATATATGTATATATATGTATATATATTATTAACATTAGAACCCCGAAAACTCGACTTTCGATAACCCGACACTCCGGGAAACTCGACAAGCCTGACTCATTTTCTGGCTTTGAAAAACGAAACACACATGGTATTTTCGTAAAAAGCTGATTCAATTTAGAGTAATAATTATGCTTTTAGACTATTACCTACAGAGCAGTGAATATATAGCTCTGAGAAGACTGAAATTATATTTTAATAAATCCTAAACTATCATTAAAAAAATAAAACATTAAATATTGCTGTCGCACAATAATAGCACTTTGAATAATAAGTGAAATAGCTAATTTAAGCATACTTTGAATAGGTCTCAGGGTTCATTAAATAAAAACAATATATATATATACATACATATATATATATATATATATATATATATATATATATATATATATATATATATATATATATATATATATATATATATATCGGAAAAGAGCTCTGACTACGAAATATCTCCGTAACTTATCTCTCCCAACTATCATTTAAACAAGACTTGAAGTGAAATTGCAACTCCGATGAAATTTGCAATTAGATCCTTACCGCAATCTTCCCGGATTTCATAGGAACCCTGACAGTTCGCAATAAACTCCTCGTCACGACCTTCGCGAAATATAATAACTATAAATATAGGAATTTCCACAGATTAGATGCAGATGGGGAGCTTTTCCGGATAAAATCTCCTCGCTTTACGGTCCTGTTTTAACGGTAACATCGAGTCATTTACGAAAATTGCCGTGTAACATACTTTGACGAGTTTCTTGGCTACGTCGCGTATTTACGAAAATCTAACCTAATTCTTATCACTTCATTTCCTCCGTCTGATATCGGCGGTGAGATCGAACGGGGATCGACTCGGCGTTGCCAAATTTAGGGGTTATTCCTGTTTAATATGTAATAGAGCAAGATCCCAGAGCCGCCAGACGTTACTTATTTTCTCAGCAATAATATTTGTGAGATGAAGTAGTGCTCGTATGTACTTTTAGTGTATGGATATCTGCTACCTTGTGCCGACGGCCAATTTCCAGGTATCAGGTGCTGAAGATGGAAAAGAACTAAACTCACTTTTTATATTTTCTCAGTCTTGATTTTTATATAGGCTACTCAGGGAACTATTTCAATACCTTATACAAAAAACCAGACCGATCGTATGGGCCAAACATCCCGCTTGACACAAATAAAGTGTCCCTATGATTATGACAGTATGAGCGAAATGCCATGATTTGCTCATTTAAGCGCGATAGTGATTATCTATGCGCGTCGATCTCCCTTCTATACTTACTGTCATGACATTTCGCTCATACTGTCATACCAACACCTCCTAAAGAACAAAGGCCTCGGGGCTTGCGCGTGACGTCATTCAATCTAGGCTGATTTTATTAAGCATTGTATATGAGCACTATGATAATATTTATGATAAAATGAGTTCGATAAGGGATATTTAATAGGTATTAAGGGTTTCCGGTATAAACAGGGCTGCCAGACATGAACTGAACCCTTAGTCGCGCCCCATTCGTTTATTTTTTTCGGGAAAACGAAATTTCAAACCAAAAACCCAACTTTTCTGATAACTTAATATGTGTCATATTTTTATGTTAAAATGGTCATATTTATACAAAAATTTAAGATATATTTTTATCAAATGAAATAGTAGACCAAATTTCTCTTTTTTTGAAACATTTTGGAGAACTGTGACTATATAATTTAGAAATTTATTTTGGAAAAAATTATTTACAAATTCAGATGTTAAAAACTACTTTAATGAAATTAAAAAAGGTTGATAACCTTATTTTGTGCATTATAAATGTGATAATACATATATTGGAAACAAGGCTTTTAAACTGAGAGAATAGCCATGTTTTAATAGTTTGTCTCTTTCCAGTTCATGAAGTTTTTTAATTACTGAAAAGCAAGCATATTTTGCTTCGCCTGTCTCAAAGTCGGGATAAGAAAATGTTTGTCCAGGTTTTGAATTAAGCCAGTTATTAAAAATACACTTAAGTAAATGAACAGTGTCAAAAAGGTAAAAAAGAGGCCTTACTGGGTCAATAGGATGTGGGAAAACTATACTCAACTGATTAAGGGGTGAAAAATTACTCATTGCTTTACTGTTTATTGCATTATTATCACTTACTACGCAAAAAACTATGTAACCAATCTCTTCCAAATTTTCTACGATTGTTTTAATAAAGTTATATAACATTTCAGAATTTATCACAGACACAGGAAATATATGAATGACTTCTTTAAGGCTTGAGCATGGGCTGGTTATCAATAAATGCCACTGCAGATTTTGCTAAATTATGATTATTTAGTGCCGTTCCTACTGTATTGCCAGCTTTGTAATCTAAATAAGGCTCAATATATGAATTTCATCGAAGAGCAACACAACATATTTGTCTTTTTCTGTTAAATATTGACGAATATTACGAGCATAAGTTAAAAAACAATTTCTTTCATCAATATGTGGATCGGTCAAAAAATTTATTACAGATAGATTTGATAGTGTCAGGATGTGGTAAAATAATAGGAGCATGATTTCTCAAATATTTGTACGAATGAGGGCTAATAGTAAATAAAATGGAGCATAAAAACAATTGTACTGGGTGAGTACCTATACCTCTCTTTTTGAAGCACATAGCAAAGTCAGTTTGTTCCGAAACAAATTTTAGAGTATCTGTTAATTCAGGCCGAGCCTTTAAGATTTAAAAGAATATCTATAACAAATTTTAAAGTCTTTTTGATTTTTTTGTTTTTCGGATTCCTGTTGGTTTGAATCAGGCTCAGGATCTGTCTTGTCACCGCTAGTACTAGTCGTTGGAAACTCGGGTGGCTGGATTATTATTATGTAAGCTCATAGGAAGTGACATCATTGTGTTATCAATCGTCTCTATGATGCTTTCTAGTTGATTCAAAGTACTTATTTCAAATGGTGATTTTTGAATTATAAATTGATACACAAACAGATTGGCCATATAAAAATGATTCTAGTTTTAAATTGGAATCTATAAGCAATTGCCCATGTTATTATAGGGGCCAGGTGTATATTGGACCTTAAAAAAATGTCAAATTATCAAGTAGTGTTTTCAGAATTTGAAAGAGAACCTTGTATTGAAAACCACACTTCTTTAATATGAAAATTTCTGAATACCTTTAAACACTCTTCAAACGCCTCAAAACAAATGACCTGTTTCAAAGCAAGGTAATCCTCCTCACTTCCCGCTAACGCCTTAAGAAACGGTTGCTCCCCAAGTTCCTTAGCTTTTTCATCTCTCCTCCTACGACGAATTAGATTTTTTGAACAGTAATTAGGCAATTTGGAAAAATGGATGGTATGGCATTTTCTTTCAAGCGAGATTTTTTCAAAGTAACTGAAATAATCCTACCTGTCACAGGATCCTGCTCGGAATTTATCCATTCAATACACCCAGGAGCAAAATGTAATTCACAAACTTTGGTGTTTTTATTGGGCACTAAATCATCGCGCGGAATAGCTCGCAGCCATTTTTGTTTCAACTCGGCATTTTTGGGGAAACCAAAAACATGAACTTTTGGCCCATTATCGTAATTTCCGCGGCATCCCGGTGCACAAAACTTAAACGGCATATTAACGGGCTTCTTTCACAACAACAAGATTACACAGAAACGACCTAAAATTGATCAAAATGGAACCAAACGACCGGCCACCGGCGAAACGAACGAACTGTTTACTCTTACAAACACGTGATGCGCGGCCGCAACATCACAAATTACAGTCGCACAACTAGAGTTGACGTCCCGCTCGCCGCGATGGCATATCAATATTTCGCAGAGTTACTGCTCAATGCTCTTTTAATGGGAAATTTTCAAGCCTACATTTGATGACGTCACGACAATTTTTATTTGAGCCCCGAGGCCTTTGTTCTTTAGGAGGTGTTGGTCATACTCATAGGGACACTTTATTTGTGTCTGACGGAATGTTTGGCACATACGATCGGTCTGGCTGCTTGCATAAGCTATTGAAATAGTTCCCTGAGTATCATATATAAAACTCAAGACTGAGAAAATAAGAAAAGAGAGTTGAGTTTTTTTTCCATTTTTAGCACCTGATACCTGGAAATTGGCCGTCGGCACAAGGTAGCAGATATCCATACACTGAAAGTACATAAGAATCCTACTTCATTCCATATACATATTATTGCTGAGTAATGTCTGGCGGCTCTGGGATATTGGACTATGATATTAGCAAAACAAAAATTTCGGTCGATCGGTCCGTTAGTTTCAATGATAACTCTTGAAGGAATTGAGCTATTAACTTCAAGGAAGGTATCCATGAGACAACGGTTCGGATTGTTTCTGAGCTAATTTTGTTTAGGGAAAGGAGGTGAAATGGGGTGGTAATTAGCATAAATATTTAATTTTTCTTTAAAAAACGAGTACTATATCGTTTTAGGGATTTTTCTATTGGTATACAGATTTTGATTCTACAATCGATATGATGTTTTAACAAAAAATATTGGTGAAGGGGGTAGAAATTGGTTATTATTGGAAAAATCAAGGAATATGTCTTTTTAGGGGTTTTTAGGTATACAGATTCCTATTTTATATAATAAATGATAATTCAATACAAAATTATGAAGAGGTAAACATCGAAAATTGTTGAAAAACTACACCCAGTTTTACAGTTGTTCAGATGCTCTTCCATGTTATAAGGTTCAAGTTTAATTAGAAAGGAGTAGATGTTTTTCTGGGATTGGCTGACGCTATTAAGTGTATCTCCCTTCTATACTTACTGTCATGACATTTCGCTCATACTGTCATACTCATAGGGACACTTTATTTGTGTCTGCCGAGATGTTTGGCCCATACGATCGGCCTGGCTGTTTGCATAAGGTATTGAACTAGTTCCCTGAGTATCATTTATATAAAAATCAAGACTGACAAAATAAGAAAAGTGAGTTGACATTTTTTCCATCTTTAGCACCTGGTACCTGGAAATTTGCCGTAGGCACAAGGTGGCAGATATCCATACACTGAAACTACATAAGAACACTACTTCATCCCATACATATTATTGCTGAGAAAATAAGTAACGTCTGGCGGCTCTGGCATCTTGGACTAATTATTTTCAGGTATTACATCAATTAAATGACAATTTCATTCCTCTATATGACCATAAATTAAAAACTCACAACATCTGGCAACATCGTAGTGAAGCGCAAGAAGATTGTCTATTATGACAGGAATTGTCGCCTAACCATAAATAAGCTAATTTCCGACAGAAAATAGACTCGAATATAGTACACGGATGTCATCTCGTTGGTTTGCGATGGGGTTGTTTATCTTCAAGAATTGCCATTTACAAACCTCCATTCGATATTGTAGCGGTGAAACTTCCAATATAATGAGCACTATAACTTAATTGCTGCTCTGTAATTGTTTCTCAGTTTGTTAAATTGGTCGTATCGAATAATTTCTTCCAGAATCTGGAAAGGTACGACGTGGTGTTGATGGTGAACTATTTGATTTTATCTTTTATATTATAACCCTTGAAAACTAGTACTTCTCTTTATTCAATTTTATGACTTGGCAATTCAGCCATGTGGTCAAGCTCAGGTATTTCTCTTCTAGGACTAAATAATAAAATGGAAATAGATAAAAGTTTTGCTTCACAAAATTCACAATGAAGGGTGGGAAATACACAAAAAATTGGAAGTGAGGTTAATGGTGAACTAGGTATATGACTATCTATTATATTATAAGCCTTGAAATCTAGTAGAGTAAGATCCCAGAGCCCACAGACCTACGTCATTTCAGCAAAGCTGAAATTTTGGGGATTTCTAGCCTACTATGTAGTTAAGACAGTTAAGGCTTTTATACACCTTTAGTTTGCGCTACTAGTGAAAGGGCCCATCTTTCGAGCTAGTAAGTACGCATAATGTCTTAACTAAGTAGTAGGTAGACTAGAAATCTTAAAAATTTCAGCTTTGCTAAAAGGACGTAGATCTTGGGGGCTCTGGGATCTTGGACCATTGAAGAAGATTCATACATACCAAGCAAAAAAAGCGTGTTAAAAATGCCTATGCGAAGTTATAGCTGACATACTCTGTGATCGCAACATTAGTTTCTTCCAGAATTTGGAGAGGTACGACGTAGTGTTGATGGTGTACTATTTGACTTTATCTATTATATTATAACCCTTGAAAACTAGTGCTTCTCCTTTCTCTTTATTCAATTTTATGACCTGGCAATTCAGCCATGTGGTCAAGCTCAGGTATTTCTCTTCTAGGACTAAATAATAAAATGGAAATAGATAAAAGTTTTGCTTCACAAAATTCACAATGAAGGGTGGGAAATACACAAAAAATTAGAAGTGAGGTTAATGGTGAACTAGGTATATGACTATCTATTATATTATAAGCCTTGAAATCTAGTAGAGTAAGATCCCAGAGCCCTCAGACCTACGTCATTTTAGCAAAGCTGAAATTTTGGGGATTTCTAGCCTACTATGTAGTTAAGACAGTTAAGGCTTTTATACACCTTTAGTTTGCGCTACTAGTGAAAGGGCTCATCTTCCGAGCTAGTAAGTACACATAATGTCTTAACTAAGTAGTAGGTAGACTAGAAATCCTAAAAATTTCAGCTTTGCTAAAAGGACGTAGATCTTGGGCCATTGAAGAAGATTCATACATACCAAGCAAAAAAACCGTGTTAAAAATGCCTATGCGAAGTTATAGCTGACATACTCTGTGATCGCAACATTAGTTTCTTCCAGAATTTGGAGAGGTACGACGTAGTGTTGATGGTGAACTATTTGACTTTATCTATTATATTATAACCCTTGAAAACTAGTACGTCTCCTTTTTCTTTATTCAATTCTATGACCTGGCAATTCAGCCATGTGGTCAAGCTCAGGTATTTCTCTTCTAGTACTAAATAATAAAATGGAAATAGATAAAAGTTTTGCTTCACAAAATTCACAATGAAGGGTGGGAAAATACACAAAAAATTGGAAGTGAGGTTAATGGTGAACTAGGTATATGACTATCTATTATATTATGAGCCTTGAAATCTAGTAGAGTAAGATCCCAGAGCCCTTTAAGAACTGAGGTTAAAAAAGTCTTCATTTTTTGACGTTTACGGAAAAAAAGTTTGTTTGAATTATGTGAGCTGTAATGAGCTAACTGAAGGACCATCTTTCCACTTTCCTGTAATTTATCTCAGTGGCTTCTTTCGAAAAATTCAATAAATTCATCATAAATCAAAAAGGCACTAGAGTGGAGGATTCACCATAATAAAAAAAAATTGTACTGGAGAAGATAATTTATTTGTCCTCTATTTTCTAAGAATGCGCAATCCCATTTTGCAACATACCAGAAGAGGGTGGAGATGAAACAATCTTTTCCAATCTATCCAAAGTATCGAGAACGCGAGATAGACTAACAAATCGACATGATTGAAAACTTCGAAGACATTCTGAAAGACAATGAATAAATTTATGAGGCTTAGAGTAAACACCGAAAGAATCTAAAACCGTTCAAGCGAAATCACTAAGGATCCTTTTATCGACTGACAGAAATAAATGAGAACGAACTCAAATGATTACTTCCTTTGTTCTCCGTTCATATGAATTTCGTAAATATTCTTTATCGTTGAATCAAAATTTGAGGGGAACTTCAAAAAAAACGAAATAATTGACATGTACTATTGATTTTGAATCGAAGTAACCTTCACTTGGTTTAAACTCATTTTAAGAAATGAGAAAACGTTTATAAAACTTAATTTCCACTATATTTACAATAAATGACAATTGTTTCGACAACACAGTGTCTTCGTCAATTTAGTTGAAAACTAATGCTTAATAGTTATTTAATAATCTTATATATATATAAAATTCTCGTGTCACAATGTTCGTTCCCATACTCCTCCGAAACGGCTTGACCGATTCTCATGAAATTTTGTGAGCATATTGAGTAGGTCTGCGAATCGGCCAACATATATTTTTCATCCCCCTAAATATTAAGGGTAGTCCACCCCTAATTTTTTATTTTTATTTTTTAGACAAAATTTTTTGTTTTTATTTTTTTATGATGCAGCATACAAAAATACATACAATCCTGAATTTTCACTCTTCTACGATCAACCCTTATTTTTTATTTGTTGAACTCCTTCAAAATGACTCGACCGATTCTCATGAAATTTTGTGTGCATATCGGTTAGGTCTGAGAATCCGACAAAATCTATTTTTCATCCCCCTAAATGTTAAGGGTAGTCCACCCCTTAATTTTTTTCTTTATTTTTCTGACAACATTTTCTGTTCTGTTTCTTTTATGATACAACATTCAAAAATATATACAACCCTAAATTTTCACCCCTCTACGATCAACCGCTATTTAGATAGATAAAAATAATTTATATGGCAGAACAACGTTTGCCGGGTCAGATAGATAGATAGATAGATATGTAGATAGATAGATAGATAGATTAGATAGAAAGATATATAGGAAGATAGATAGATAGAGATACATTAGCAGATAGATGAATATATAGAAAGACAGATAGATAAAAATAATTTTTATGGCAGAACAACGTTTGCCGGGTTAGATAGATATGTAGATAGATAGATAGAAAGACAGATAACTATCTAGATAGATAGATAGATAGATAGTTAGATAGGTAGATATACATCGGCAGATAGATGAATAGATAGAAAGATAGATAGATAAAAATAATTTATATGGCAGAAAAACGTTTGCCGGGTCAGCTAGTAGTACCTATATTATTCAACGACCACAAAATGATTGCTATTTTTCACGAGGGTGAAGTTGCAATTCACCCGGGTGAAAAAGTTTAATTTTGTGCGAGTAGAATACTATACTTTGTCCACGACTTCCTGGAAAAAATTAGTGATAATCTGCATTTTCAACAATAAAAATAGTTATAAAAAGCGTTGACATAACATTTTCTGTGTTCACTGAAAACTGCATACTCACCTAAACGTCAACTATTTCACTTGACATCGATTCCATTCCTTTCTTTCACTCTGATAAAAATAAAATAGATAATTTTGCATTTATTTATTTATATTAATATCAACAGAACAATTATTGAAAATAAACGAAGGCATTGATTTTATAGATAAATCAATGTTTTAAAATCTAACAATAATAATATCATAACAATGTAAATGATGTTCTCTAGTTTAGATATACGTCCTAAGTGTGAAGTCATGGAGTGAATAATGAACCATTATTCACTAGTGAATAATAGGTAGTGTTATACTTTAGGAAGCACATGTATAATGAATGTTTTATAGTACAGTCGTGGACAAACTAGTTTATTAATGACAGCGAATAATGGTTGAGATATTTAGCTTTATATTAGAAATCGGCACTCAGTTTTTTACTATATTTAGTTGAGATCTATATTTTATCTTCAAATAAGCAACCTGAGAAAATCTAGTTTCACAAAAGTGGGAAGTTAAAAATGGTAAAATAATGTAAAATGTCCTTTGTTTCTAGTGCAGAAAACTCATCATCTACTCTTGCTCAAAATTAAAAGAGTAATTTATTACTAAATTGTGTTTTGGTTTCGCCACTTGTGGAGCTTTCTTCCTAGGTAATTGAGAGCCCTTCGGGAATATTATGAAATAAATTCCTAAACCACTCATAACATGTAATTACAAGAAAGGTGTAGAATTAAGGTAGTAGATTCAAAGGTTGAGAAACGATGTCCTAGATATCCTCAAAGGCTAAACTCTGTTTAATATCAATTCACGAACTTAGGTCTACTTTAAGCCAGGAGCTTATATCCAGTGTACTTTTCATGCAGATTGAAATAGATTTATTTCATGAGTTGGGTAGAAATAAAGTTATAGACGAAGTAGCTAAGACCAGTGAAGAACTGAGCAGAAAGCTGTTTTGTTATTTTTTTGAATCGAAGTAACCTTTACTTGATGGAAATTCATATTAAGAAATGAGAAAACGTTTATTAAAGCTTTCCAGATTCAGTTACCAACTAATGCTTAAAATATATCACAGTGCTTATATATTATCTAAAATATTCTACTAATAGTTGTTAATAACAGGGGGTTGTATTCATGATTTTCAGAACTGTATAACAGGTATTTACTTATTTGCAATGTTTAACTATTATGAGGTTTTAAATACTCATTTAGTAAAAGATCTCATTTTTTGTGTTTTAAAATTTCCATTGATTCTAATGAATTCAATTTTTGAGACTTATTTTCTGTATATAAAACTTATTGAAAGTTTAGACAAGTTTCTTAACCTTAATCACTGTTGATATTTGAAATTATCAATGTTAACAGTTCATAGTAAAATAAAATGATTATCAATTTCAAAAATTCTGAAAAATTTATATTTTTTTCGCATTATTTATTTAGCGTATGGCTACATCACAGGTAAGTATATATAACAAAAATAACAAAAACGAAAATTTCACAAACAAACACTAAGATTACAAATATATTCTATTGACTCTCTTGTCGCAATCAGGAAGTCGGATGGGTTGCCACTGTAGGAACTAATTGGACAGTCCTCTACCAGGTGTTCAATAGTTTGTCTTTCAGCGCCGCAGTCACAATTTGGGGAAGGTATTTTTCCCCACCTGAAAAGTGAGTCGGAGCACCTGCCGCAATTCGTCCTTATTCTATTAAGTGCTGTCCAGATTCGTCTTGGTTGATCAAAACCTTCTGGCTTGCTTGTAACGCATGGCATATCCCGGTTGCCGGTTATTCCAACGTGGGGGCGGAGCATAGGATCGGCGTTGATTTTTTCATACTCCCTGACCAGAGCATGTTCTCGGCGAATTTGTGGAGGAGCTATGTGGCTCAGTGTGGGTAGCCAATGAGTGGGCGTGGCCTTGATTGTGCCTGATATGATACGCATAGCTTGATTGAGTTGGGCTTCAACACGTTTGGTGTGTGGGCTGTTGATCCACACCGGTGCACAGTATTCCGCGACGGGGTACACTAAGCCCAGCGCTGTCGATCTGAGTGTGGGCGCTGTGGAACCCCATGTGGTGCCGCATAGCTTTTGAAGGATATTATTTCGGGTTCTGAGTTTTGCAGCTGTCTTCATAAGGTGTTCTTTGAAGCTTAACGTTCTGTCGAGCATGACACCCAAATATTTTGGGTGCATATTGTGACTAAGAAGTCTGCCTTCAAAGTTGATTTTAAGTTGGTAGTTGGCCATCCTGTTGTTTAGGTGGAAGCACGATACTTCCGTCTTTGCGGCACTGGGCTGCAATCTCCAGTCGCGAAAATATCTCCCAAGGGTAGCCAAGTCATTTGTTAGAATTTGCTCAGTTATCTCAAACTCCTTATGGCTTGTAGCGAGCGCCCAGTCGTCTGCGTAACCGAACTTCTTTGATGCAGTTCCGGGCATGTCTGCTATGTAAAGACTAAAGAGCAGGGGGGCAAGCACCGATCCTTGTGGAAGGCCATTATTCAGTTTCATTTTTGTGCTGCTCTTGTCGCCCATAATGACTTGAAAAGATCTATTGGATAGCATGGCATTGATAACATCAGCCATCTTTCTGCATGGGATAGCTCGCATTAATTTATATATAACTCCTTGTCTCCACACAGTGTCGTATGCCGCTGACAGGTCTATGAAAGCAGTAGATATTTTTAGTTGCTTTTGAAAGCCTATTTCCACATAGTTAGTTAGTGCGAGTACTTGGTCTGTGCAGCTGCGGTTCGGACGAAATCCTGCTTGTTCCACAGGTATATGTTGCAGTATTGTTGGGCCAATCCTGTTATATAGCAGTCTTTCAAAAAGTTTGTAGGCCATTTTTCGCATTTTATACATAGATGAATCAAGTATGCCAAGATGGATATTTCTCCGCAATAGTTGATAAAATGTTAAAAAAATATATTAAAATAATTCAAATAAAACTTGGAGTTTTGATTTTGATAACAGGTAATAATATTTGTATTTCCCTAAAATAAATTTAACAAAGGAGAATTATTCATATCTAATTGATGATTCAATAAATTATTGGAACTTTTCCTAATATTAATTTATCTTTGGAGTTTTAATATGTTTACCTATTTGTATATATATATATATACAGGGTGTCCCACCGGGAAAGAACGCGATCTATATATGTAAACCTACACATAGGAAACTTTTGAAAATCTGACATTATACTAATTTTGATAGGGGCAACTCGACTAAAATATTTTCAAGATGGTGGTACTTCCAGTAATACCGGAAGTAGATGCCAACTTGCTTATTTTAAATTGGATACCCTATATATTAATACACTTTTAGATTCTACGCAAGATTCTAGGCAGATTTTATGCATTATGTCCTATACCTAAGTCTAAGCGTTTTTGACATATTTAGGTTTTTATGTCAAAAATGACGATTGCAAGCCCTAATATAATTATCAATTGTTCCTATAAGGACTCCCGTATTACTTACTTTGGGGTGGATTCCTTATTGAAAAAAGACTTGCTTTAATAGATTTTGTATAGTATTTGGATAACTAATCATACAGGGTGTTCGAAAAAAAGATCTAAAATGAGATTGAGAAAACTGACAAAAATCAATTTTTTCAAATGGAAACCCTCCATTTTTCTTATTTTTTAGTATTTAGCATTTAAAAAGAAGGCAACTTTGTATGAAGTTATCTATATCTAAAATTTGAAGTTTTCGAAATATTGCCAATTTAATATTTTAAATGGCGATTTTGCATTTAATCGTTAAACAATTAGATCTAGGATAGCCACGATCGTATTTGACATTTCAAAACATCGTAATGGCACCCCGGTTAAATTATACAAACGAAAATTATTTAAACTTTTAAGGCTTACCCAAATCATTTTCATTTAAATGCTCCACTAAGAAAATATGGATAGCATAGGGATGATATTTGTGTTTCCGTAAAATTCTTAGAACTGACGATTTAGATAAGCCTGATTCTAATGCTATCTGCCTTGAAGATTTTGTTGGGTATACTTCAAAATATCCCAAAATTGCTATTCCAATATTCTCATTGTTAACAACTGGTTTCTTTTTGTACACTTATGCCTTTACGGATACAAAATTCTTAAAGTTTTCTATAATTCATTTAACAGTATTTGGTGATGGTTTTTGTTCATGAGGGTATCGGGTATCACATGTTCTTGAAATAATTTATCACATTGTCCATGAATAATAAATAAGTTTAAATAATCTTCGTTTGTATAATTTAATCGGGGTGCCATTACGATGATTTGAAATATCAAATACGATCGTGGCTATCCTAGATCTAATTGTTTAACGATTAAATGCAAAATCGCCATTTAAAATATTAAATTGGCAATATTTCGAAAACTTCAAATTTTAGGTATAGATAACTGCATACAAAGTTACCTTCTTTTTAAATGCTAAATACTAAAAAATAAGAAAAATGGGGGGTTTCTATTTGAAAAAATTGATTTTTGTCAGTTTTCTCAATCTCATTTTAGATCTTTTTTTCGAACACCCTGTATGATTAGTTATCCAAATACTATACAAAATCTATTAAAGCAAGTATTTTTCAATAAGGAATCCACCCCAAAGTAAGTAATACGGGAATCCTTATAGGAACAATTGATAATTATATTAGGGCTTGCAATCGTCATTTTTGACATAAAAATCTAAATATGTCAAAAACGCTTAGACTTAGGTATAGGACATAATACATAAAATCTGCCTAGAATTTTGCGTAGAATCTAAAAATGTATTAATATATAGGGTATCCAATTTAAAATAAGCAAGTTCGCATCTACTTCCGGTATTACCGGCAGTACCACCATCTTGAAAATATTTTAGTCGAGTTGCCCCTATCGACATTAGTGTACTATCAAATTTTCAAAATTTTCCTATGTGTAGTTTTCCACATACAGATCGCGTTCTTTCCCGGTGGGACACCCTGTATATATTATATAGTGCAACTGTTGCTTTTTATTATATGTCAAAATCGTTAAACTCAGACTTTCATCTCTCAAACATGTTAAAAAAAGATTTTCATCGAGTAACTTCATAGTTTTCGATTTTCACTATATTTTGTTAACATGATAATTGTTTCGCTAAACACAGTGGCTTCTTCAGATGTATAATACATACTTAATTTTACAACAAGAATATTGAACGATGAAGGAAGGGGAAGGGAATATACAATAAGAATGGTGAAAACCTGAACGTAATCACTTAGCAGGTAGAAAGTACAAACTGTTAATGACTTGGGAAAACACAATAGGCACAAATATTCAATATTACATCTAGAAAAGATTTAACAACGGCGAACTATTCATATCTAAATGGACATTTAACAAATTATTGGATTGTTTCTTACTATTAATTTCAAGAGCTTCTAATAAATTGAGTTAACCCTCTCGCTCACCTTGTCCTCAGTTGAGGACAACCTACTTTGGATTTTTTCCTATGAAGTACCGCTTGCTCTTACTTCTCTGTCCTCAGTTGTGGACATCATATTCTTCCAAATGAATATATATGCTGCCATCTACAAGCTGATGAAAAAAATATTCATGCATTTGAAATATAGGTTTCCGTAGGGTAGCTATGACAGCAGTGTAGCGCTCTACTGTTTATTTTTTTGTTGGCTATATTCGTTAGACCATGTGTTTGAAAACTGTTTGTTCGCGTTCAAAATAAGTGTAGACTTGTTCCAAAGCAATTGCGGTAGGTGATTTTTGTGCATATTGTAATCAGCGATTTTTGAAAGTGTGGCGTACTAGTTTGAGGACATTGTGAACTAGAGGTAAAGGCAACATCTGGGTGAATAAAACAGCACTTTTATTTTAATTCTGCAAAAGCTAAATTTTATACACTTCAGTACTTCGAAAATGGACGCAAAAATAATATGAATATATTTAATAAAATAAACAATGAAACATATTGATATTTTACCATTTCTGAATTTTTTCCCTCCATCAGCTCATGATGTCCTCAATTGGGGACATGTCATAGTGCCCAAACGGAGCATTTTCAAAATCTGAATTTAACATCAAAAATTTTCTAAAAATCATCAGTTGCATTACAGTAAATTTCAGATTTTTCGCTCCAATAGTTTTAATTCGTGACCGAGAGGGTTAATAGCCTTTCTTCTCTATATGTAATATTTCAAATTCACTATTAAAAATATGACTTTGTTCTAGGAGATGTGATGCATAAGTAGAATCTAATTTTTCCTTGTCGTAACTTCTTTGATGTTCTGATATTCGAACTCCAAAGCTCCTGTCAGTTTGGCCAACATATACTTTAGGACATGAACCACAAGTTAGCTTATAGATACCTGACTTATTTTGTTCTATAGTTTCATCTTTTGAATATTTTTAATATGTTTTCCAATGGTATTCAGAGTTTTGAATGTTATGTTTAAATTTCGATTTAACAAAAGGTTGAAATTAATAAGGATTGATTAGAGCCAATAGCAAAACAATCAAAGTACCTAACCTCTTCTCGACTCGTTCGAATAAATAGAATGGAGTAGCTAGAAACGATCATTCCCTTTGTTCTCCTTTTTAATATTCGCATCTGTAACTAACGGATCACGTGGCGCTGATCTTTAAAAGATCAGCTGCTATCTGAGAACCGTTATTAACAGTTTCCTCGGCGGTTTGCCGACACGGAAAGTAATAAAATACTCTATCGCTGGAGTGTGAAAGAGACGACGACCTCTTACTCCTTACTCCAGCAAGGAAACGGTAAATTACCGATGAGGCGGAATATTTCCAGATTTATACACTACTCGACCCCGGCTTGCCTTCCACGTCTTCATTTCCCGGCCGCATTTACATTGTAATACGATCCAGCGGTATATAAACGGACACGAATAGCTGCCTTTTCTCTCATTCGATCGAAATCGTAAGTTACTTTGAAATTTTCTCTTTCCCTGGAAGGTTTCATCGCGAACTCATTGCGACTTCCTGCAGGGAAAACTTTACTGGACCGGACTGAAAATTGTATAGTGATGGAAAATCCATATACTTAATGTCTAGACCAGAAGTTCCCAAACTTTTTTTTCTCATAGACCACTTAGAAAATTTTGCTGGTTCCGGTGGACCCCCTGCAGCTACATTTCTACCATATTCCCAAAATTCGACAAAAAATGTGAAGATTAGATATAACTATGGAAATTTGCTTTGGGGCTGAGTTCCAACTACGAATTAACAGTTTTCGAGAGAAAAGTGAGAATTTATTGGTTAATTAGTTAACTGATTGTGCTGTGAGCGGATGCCAAAAAAGCAAAGTTGGCCAATCAAAAAAGTGATTCCGTCCAACTTCACTTTTTTGACATCTACTCAAAGTACAAGAAACAAATCAATTCTCACTTATCTTATATAGAAAATTCCCCCCTCCCCCATTCGGAGTGGAAAAAACAAAAACAGAAATAATATATTTTCTTGTGTTGTATTTATTCAAATATGTAATTAATACACTATCAATTATTATTGTTATCATATTACATTGTAAGGTTTACATAACATTGTAATATGATAACAGTTGTGATTGTTGAAAATTGAATATTAATAACGTAACGTTACTTCTACAATAGGGACTTAAAGCAGTTCTTCAAATAGATCACTTATCCGTATACGTAACGTAACGGAGATACGTGATTAATCAAAAAGAGACATAAAGCAAATGCGTTCGCAACGTAACCATACATGTGTGTTTTTTTTTTAAATCCATTATTGTACTTTACTTTGTTATGATCATAGAAAAGAAGGTTATGATTTTTGAGCACACATCACTTTTGTCGTTTGGTCGTTGAAAAACGAGAGCACGGAACACAAAAAAGCAATACGTACGTTAGGTACGTGTGACGGATTGATACGTTCCACGTAACGTAACGAAGCACACGTATCGCTTCTGCACATGCGCTTTGCGATACGTATACGGATAAGTGGTGATTTTTAGAACTGCTTTAAGTCCCTATTGACAATCAAAAAATAGCCATAATTTCAAGGAGAGGGATGTACTTGATGAATTGACAGCAAATTATCAATATTTGGCTTCCGTTTTGTTAGAAATAACCGCAATTCTGGCTACTTTTTTTTGTTAAAAGGTTGGTAACGACACTTTTTCGATGAGATATGACGAGGAAAACGCTATCAAAAGCTTTGTCCCAAATCTCCACTGTCCAGTATATTTTTCGGGTATTTCTGCCTGCAGGCAAAATGTTTGATACCATTTTTTAAATTTCATCTTCAGCACTATGCTGAACTATGCTAGTACTAAGCTCGAGTAGCTTCTCTTGTAATATCACATTCTCCACTTCCGTTTCATCAAATGGATTCATGATCCATGGTGATATTTGCATCGTCAGAATATCTTCGAAACTGATTTTGAAGTCATCATGCAGGGCAATTAAATGTTGAATGTATGTCTGAATATTCTCATCAAGACTTCTACCTGTGACAAAGTACTCACTTTTTCCGACACTGGCAAGCACTACCATCGATTCGCTTTACTTTTCTTTTCGAAATTCAGGAAAGAAATTAGTAACGTTTATCTTTGGCATTCGTATGCCAAGATATATTGGTAAAGAATCAAACAAGTTCATGCATGATTGCAAGCACACACACTACAAGTCGTATTTCGACCCTTTGCAAGTCTGAACAAGAATTGTGGACGACGGAGAGCGATGCTTTGCAGTGTCGACACGATGTACTGAATATGGAATATGCAAGTTTTTACAAGTACCTAACAGTCGCTGAACTACTCAAAATATTATTTGCCTACATTGATAGGTGAAGTCAAGCGTTTTATTTCTTCAATATCGAAACCAAATAAACTTTCGTGGAACCCCGCTTGTGCATTGTGAACCCCCATATTTTTGTAACGCCTACGTAGACCTCCGTCGAGTCTCCCGTGGACCCCTGGGGGTCCACCTGGACCACTTTGGGAATCAATGGTCTAGACAATCTAAAGAGAAATTGCCTAGTCTATCTTTTCGGAAATTTAAGTTGTTTGCTGAAACACTACCTTGGAAATCTGGAATTTTGTTCTTTCATGTTGAAGAGTTCACAATTTTTTAGTTGTAATAATAGAATCTAAGTAATTATGTTACATACTTAAAGACCTAAATATACCAATCAACCTCAAAAAGAAAGTATACGAGGCATGCATACTACCTGTGATTACTTATGGCCTTGAAACAATGATACTCATAAAAAGTAGTGCTTAAAGATTAAGAGTGACGCAAAGGGCTATTGAGAGAGCAAAGCTAGGAATTAGCATAAGGGACAAAGTGAGAAATGAGGAGATCTGAAAAAGAACAGGAGTCACAGACGTTATGAAACGCGTTGCACGATTAAAGTGACAATGGGTCGGACATGTCGCAAGGCAATCAAGAGAATGATGGAACCAAAAATAAGAACATGGAGACCAAGGGTGACTAAGAGAAGTCTAGGAAGGCCACCAAGAAGATGTCTAGATGACATCAAGCAGATCGCAGGCAAAAACTGGTTCCAAGTGGCAGAAAACAGAGAGACGTGGAAAAATTTAAGAGAGGCATATGTCCAGGAGTGAATGCAAAATGGCTGAATAAGAAGAAGAAGAATAATAGAATCTTCAGATACTAACTTCGAGAGTTATTGAACTTCTAGTTTTAGCTAGAAGTTATTTGATTTCGAACAACGCACTTACTCCCCGTGTGGATCCTAGGATCTGTCACTTTTAATAGTTGAATAGGTCTTGGTAAGACCTTTCTGAAGATTTGTTACAATTGTTGATCTATCCCATCCCTGGAATAGAAAGGCTCTCCAAAGGGTTATATTTTTTTGTATCGCACGGGGTTTTCTCTATATTGGTCGAAATGAATTAAGATAATGACACTGTAATGGAAGTAGATCACTGTCAAATAATGAGAACGTTGTTATAACAGATGTAATTTAGAAACAAACAAAAACTGCTCACTCAGCGGCTCGGCCAAGGTCGAGCTGCGAGCATGGTCAATATGAATATATTATATATATATATATATATATATATATATATATATATATATATATATATATATATATATATATATATATATATATATATATATATATAGATATATATATATATAAAGGAACGGTGTCATAGGCCACCAGGTAGGAACGAAGTCCTTAGGATGATATAGAAACAACACAATTTGCAAAAAAGAAACATGTACGTCTCGGGACGCTCGACAGAAGTGATAACTTATACTAATCCAAGTTGAAATGATTAATATTGAAATGTGGAGACAAGAGCTGCAACGAGATTGTAAATGAATGAATGAATAAAGCCTGGAGTCACCTCTGGGATTCGAACCCAGCAATATGATACCAGTGTTCAGCACTCAGACTCCACACCTACGAATACACCAGGCCCTGAAGAGGGAATGGCAGAAATGCGTACATAACCACCATCTCCCCATACACCGGGACTGCATTAATCAATTCAGACTAAAATCCCGTAAACCAACATGGAGAATCGGAGAGCAGCTGTTAAGAGACAACTTCGACATCGGAGACGCCTGGCGCTGGGAGTGGAATACATCTAACCCCGACGTAAATGGACTGATACCAGACCCAACTGAGCGACCCGATGGTTTTGACCTGCCTAGAAGATCCTGGACATCTCTCAATCGGTTGAGAACTGGCCATGGCCTGTGTAACTTTTGGAGGCATAAATGGGGGATGGTCGATAGCCCCGACTGCGACTGCGGACACCCCTCCCAGACACTGCACCATATTGCCACTGAGTGGCCTTTGAGAAGATTCTCGGGAACCATAGGGGAGCTCCATCTGCTCAAGGGAGGCGCAACTGAATGGCTGAGTGGACTGGATATCTACCCATAGTTGACTGAGACCACCTTACCACTTTCTCAATTGTGTTCTCATACATTCTATGTTTTACTTTGTTCGTTTCAGTTACTTGCTTTGTTTGTGTTATATTTAACTTGTTTATACTCTGTATGTATACCGTTTATACCGTTCTACACATGTATATATGTTTTTTAAAACAGCTGTATTCCTGCCATACGAAATAAATAAATAAATAAATAAGCACTCAGACCACTCGGCTGTCGATACAATGTAGAACAAACACGCAAGAGTGTATATAACGAGAGTGTAACGTATTGCCACGTTATATAATGGAATATAAACCTACTATACGTAGTCATTATTTTAAGAAAGAAATTTGTAATGCTTTATCTTTTCATTATGCCATATCTGATTCCTGTAATCTGTTCTTTTATGCATATAACTAATACAAAATAATTTTCTATAAGTTATATGCATAAAAGAACAAGCTTCATTGTGAATCGCCTGCGTACACGTAGTAACTCTCGAACAACGGGAACGCCGTCCAGTATAGAATCAGAAAGAGAAGGGATGAGAGAACGGAAAGAAAGAGGGAGAAATAGAAAGGTTTTATACGCTACTCCCTTGTGTGAGTCACATTCTTACGGTTTTATCGTTACGGCTTTAGTCTCACATTATTTTCAGTTTGTTCGCTTAGCGAAATGCCTATCTCCTCCAAGCCTGCCGCAAGAAACTTCGTTCGAATAAGTAGATAATCGCTAGTCCAATCTGATAGTGAGAACACTCTGGCCTATCATTATGAGATTCTACTGTAGGTAATTATTAGATAATAAAAGTCCAATTGCTGTGATATAAGCTGTCTCTTATTATTCCCCAAAGGACAAATATTACAACACTTTATCTTTATCTTGAAGTTTTTGATATCGTTAAACTGGGTAAGTCTTCTAGATGGACGAAAAAATGTCCCTAGGATCCAAAGACCAACTTCCAGATTACTTTTCAGGAAAATACTATGTATTTTGCCGGGAAACAACACAGAGACATGAAACTTATTGCTTCTCAATATGTTGCCTTACAATGCCGCAGTAGTTTTACTCACCCAAGTGGCACCATCTCATATATAAAACCACAGAGTAAGAGATATTGTTAGAGAAATAAATGAGACAATATGTCATGGGGTATGTAATTTGAACCATAGCTTCATGGGTGTCTAAATACTCGTGATTGAATGCCAAAGTCGATTAAACACATTCAGATGCCATCTAGATCTTTTTTTGTCATTCATTACAAGAAATTTCGAATGGTACTAATACAAAAAAGCTGAGAAGCGATAATATCCACATATTTGATGTAATTTGGGTATGTTCTCTTAAAAGATTTTCTACTCATTATTTCATTTATTATAGATAAAATCCATATAAAATGTGGTTTTTAAGCTAAGAATATGAATATTATTTATCATTTGAGTAATCGGCCAATTTCATCTACGAAAATTAATTAAAACGGAGTGAAACTGTCGAAATAATTCGATAATCCAATTTGCCTTAAAACAAAATATGTTGACAGTGTTGAACGTCATTTATCAGCCGACGCTTACTACGTTACGAAAAGGAAACTCCTTGGCATACAGAAAAGCAGACTGAAAATAACATTTTCCACTTCTGTATGCATCAATTCAAACCACTTACCCCGGAAAAAGGAAAAGTGTCCATCTCATCCGGTAAACTTTCTTAAAAGATTCAGCGAGAGCTCCGTCTTTAGATATACTGGATTTCCCGGCTGACATTGACGAGACAAAAACGGAGTAGGCGATGGAGGCAAGTTTCCGATTCATTCTCGCGCTGCGTTTCAGAGGCTAAATTCATTTATTCAAAATCTGTCTGGAATTTGCGAAACAAGGGTAAGCGGTATCCTTTGTCCTGTATTATAGGGCACATGACTTGCATTTAAGGGAGTGGAATTTATACGTGGGGTAGAAGTGAGGGCTCGGGTTCAACCACTATCAGGTAGAGAACAAAAATTTACCATGAGTTGTCATTTTGTTGAAGAAATTTGAGTTGACTATTATAATGGCATTATAAAAACATCAAAAAAAGCTTGAGAGCAGAGCTCGGTCAGTAAGGTCGGATTTTCCTCACATTTTTAAGCTTTTATACATGATAATTCTTAACTATCTATTTGTATGAAATAGAAAATATATTTTTAAAATCCTCTACTAAACTCAATCTGCACAAGCTGTGGAGGTGCGAAAAACGTCCAAAAACCACTAAAAAACAAGAATATCTATGTACAAAAACAAATGTTGGATTTACTACGTTTATTATCACACAAATACTTTGAAAAATATATAACTGCGATTGCAATTTCGGTCACTAGACCATCATCGGGCAGATTGAGTTAAGAACTGAATACAAAATTACAGATTTGCTTTCAAACCTAATACAAAACTCTCAGGATTTTTATTCAATGCCAAATATATCACTTCAAAATTTGAAAGTTCAGGAGTTTATAGGTTGATTTGTCCTGTATGTAAAGGAGTGTATAAAGGTCAGACTGGTCGATCGTTCAAGACAAGATTTAAAGAATACCAACAATGTTTTTTGAAAAATAAAACGGATTCAACGTTTTCAAATCATTGCCGTGAAAACCACCACCTGTTTCCACAAATAGATAACTTTCAAATTTTGCACAAATTACCGAAAGGAACCAAACTTACTTACTTAGAATCATTAGAAATTTTTGAACTCAATCATAATGCAAAATATATCTTGCTGAACGACCAGATTGACTTGATATATTCTCCTATATTTACTACAAAATGGAATTCAATAACATGAACTTAATTCACGTAGCGTCTGAATCAATTTAAAGTGGATTTGGAAGTCCATCAAAGAGTTTTGTAAAATGGATCGATGAAGAAAAACAAATCAGCACTACGGACATAAGAAAAAATAACTCAAAACTGGCCCTTATCAAGACCTCCAACCAACAAATCGAAATGTTCCCACTAGAACATGGCAACTTCAGTTTTATTTATATAATAATCATCTCTATGCGCGCAGTTTGTGCATAGAGTTTGTGATCGAAGTCTGTGCATGAGGTTTTTCGATAAATTATCCGGATACAATATCAGGATTTACAATCTGGATAATTTATCTAGATACATTATCCGGAAACATTATCTGAATACATGAATATCAGGATTTATTATCCGGATACATTATCTTGATACATTATCTGGATACATTATCTTGGTAAATTATCCAAATACATTATTCAGATATATTCTTTGATTAAAATATCAGGATTTATTATCCGGTTACATTATCCAGATACATAATCTGAGTACATGAATATCAGGATTAATTATGCGGATACATTATCTGGATACATTATCTTGATAAATTATCCGGATTTACTATCCTGATACATTATCCAAATACATTATTTCAATATATTCTCTGGATAAAATATCAGGATTTATTATCCGGATTATTATCCGAATATATTGTCTGGATACATTATCCGTATACATTATCCTGATAAATTATCTGGATGGACTATCCGGATAAATTATCTGGATACATTATTCCGATAGTTCATCCGAATATATTATCCGGATACATTATCAGAATACATTATCAGAATACATTATCCGGAAACAATATGAAAAATTTTTCTATCAATTTGTTAGATGGGAAGGTTGAAGAAAAGATTTTTATTCGCCTGGATTTTATATGTTGTATACGTAGCTCTATTGTGAAATCCATATTATATACTGAAACTGAAAAATTAGAGGAATTTTAAATGAAATACACTTTAATTAAATATAAAACATATTTATTAATATTTTCTGTTATAATTCTCATTTTACATTTTGGCAATATACTTAAGTTTTTTGTGCTACTCGAAGCATATTAAATTTTAAGACTATATATTCGTAAATATAGGTTAAGCAAGAAGTCTGAAAAAAAATTCATCACAGAATACGATATATCATTGTTTCTGAGGTAGTGATGAAATGAGTAACATAATGAATGTACTCAAAAATGGCTCCAGGAACTAAAAATAACGAACTAGATTCAGTTCTCGTACTTTTTATTACATATTAATTGAAAATCTTTGAAAAATTCAGTTTATATTCAGATATATACCTATAGAAATGGCGAAAATCGAGAAAACTTGGTAATATATTCCGGGTTTCAAGATATTTTACTTTCGGTACAAAATTAATAATGTTGACATAGTTTTCAAAGAGAAAAGGTTTTGAATGAAGCATACATAATACTATTTTTGACTATTATATGCTCATTTTAACCCCATCGTTTTCGAAATGATGAAATCAGAAGCAATTTAACTTAAATTTACGACAAAAAAATTTGAGGAATACAAAAATAACAATCTGGATAAGATTAAAATATCGATATAAAAAGTATTAATTGTTCAAATGAGTGTTCAGTACAATCAGATAGAGACATGGTACTCGACATGAATAAAAATATTTAAAAGCCAAAAGGTACTGGTATTTTGGGCAATGGTGAATCGAGTAGCTCCCAATCAAAACAAGTAGGTGGTCCCGGGCCATTTGGGGGGAACGTTCCCCCAGTTCCCCCCTGGATCCGCGCCTGACCCCATATTGAATAAATAAATAGTTGACAAGTGACACCAAGTCGATGATGCTCCTTGTCTAACATATTGATTTCTGTAGGTGTCACAGAAAAATTTTTGCTGGACTACACTATCCAGGTTATTAAAGATTCTTGTAGTTTATTTTGTGAATCAGAAAAGTAGTCAATCTACAGTAATACTCAGCGAGTTATTTTTTCCGTTCATTTCCAGCGCTGAATTTTGACGAATTAGGGCATTTTAATTTGGAGAGAACTCACCGGGCTGGCTTATCTGTAAGTTTGCCAGTTTGTCACAGTCCGAAGGGATCGCGAAAGGGCATCACTTTAATTAAGTGCCAGCTGATGCCGCGATTATTTCCAAACTCCGGGCTCATTTCGTCTTCGGGTTGACATAAGGAAGGGGATTGAGACGAATATAAGATCCGTCCGACCTGCTGCAGCCAATTTAACTTGAATTAGCCTAAGAAGACGTTTTATTTCGGGGAAAAAAGTTTGCACCTTGAGTGACGTGTACGGCGCCTTTGTTTAAATCTTCGAATTTACTTTGATTCGTGGAAACCCTGGGTCGCATTTCTGTACGGAAGTTACTTAGTACTCCGTTCATTACCTTAGACAGGAACAAATTTTAATTTCGCGTTAAATGGAACAGGAAATTGCTTAGAATTTCTGTTTACTTAATATTTTAATGTTAGAAATATATTTTTGCTTAATATGTGAAACTTATCATAGATTATGAAAATTGCATTAAGTTTACTCAATAAGTTAAAATTTCGCCGAAATATTTCTGAATATTGGGAGTTTTAATCAATTAGAAAGTCGAACAAAAACAAAACTTGAATTTCCTACGTTTATTATCACAAAAATACTTTGAAAGATATAACACTGCGATTGCAATTTCTGTCACTAGACCATCATCGGGCAGATTGAGTTAAGAACTGAATACAAAATAATTATAGATTTGCGCTTACGGGTGGGAAAGACATGCAGGTACCTAAATAGACAAGAGGAACACATTTCAAGAAGGGCTAATCGAGTGGATTTCCCAAATTGATACAATAAAAGTTCTTAGATAAATCGTTATTGTTTGAATACACTAAATATAGGAGAATATCGTCGTTGCCGCGGTGAAACCTCCTATGTGACAAAAAATCCAAAAAGTGATTTTGATATCATTGGAAACAAGATTTTACCACCTATGTCCTAGTTGAAAGCATTCATGTGTTAAAAGAACGTAACACGGTTTAAATTGATCAAAAAGAATCTTCCTATGTGTAAGAGTTATCCGCACCGCTAAAGGTACCATACAAATCACCTATGTGACAATTCCAAGGCTCAGACGTTACATAGGTGGTTTCACAGTAGTTTATCTCTGTGGTTGAAGTTTTGTTTTTTTCTGGGAAAAAGGTACTATTAAATTATTTTTCTACAAGCGTGCGCTTTCAACCCTTTTCCCGCACGCATTTCAATTCGTAAAGAGTCACATTGCCAAACAGTGCGGGAAAAACCCCTGCTATTCCATTACCGCACGCGTTTGCGTGCGGTAATGGAATAGCAGGGATTTTTCCCGCACGCTTTTATTAGAGAATAAACTGAATAATGATATGTCTCTATGCACCGAACGCCACCGACGACGTTACTATGGAAACGACATGTGAATTAACATAATATGTCATTAGTATGAAATTATTTGAATATATCAAATCGAATTTCATCAGTGTGTTAAAATCTCCATTAAAATAAGCGCTTGTAGAAAAATATTGTTCCTAACTCGTGCGGAAAGAGTCTTTCCCGCACTCAACTGCTTAGCCGAACTCCGCTTCGCGTCGTTCGGGTAACGGCAGTTTCGTGCGGGAAAATATCTCTTTCCGCACTTGTTATAGTCCAGGGAAGATAGAGAAAATTAAATTAATTTGGCCGTGCAGCAGATATCGAGATGCGGTTTTCTGCATTGTATTCAGGAAGGTTACAGAAAACGAGTCTATATGGTCTGGTTAATCCGTTTTTGGAAAAATGCCTTCTGGGCCGGAAAATGCATTTTCCAATTGCATCACTACTTGTACCATTATAGAAATCGCTCGGAAATTGTAACACGGGGGTTTTCAGGCCCGCCGAACTCGATTCTGACATTAGAATTACCCGGGGGCGCTCTGGGGCGGCTCTGCGGGGGTGGTGAATTGGGTAGAAATTGCAGCGTGCATGAAAATCGCTCCAAACTAGTTACTCGGAAATTTTCGGGGATGCCGAATTCAATTCTGTCATTGGAATTATCCAGTGGCGCACGGGGTGGATCTGCGTGGAGTGCGGGGGTGGTAAATTTGGGGAGAAATTGCAGCGTGCAAGGAAATCGCTCCAAACTCGTTACTCGGGGGTTTTCGGGGATGACGAATTCAATTCTAGCATTAGATTTTTCCGTGGTCGGTCGGGGCCCTTCTGTGAGGTTGTCTAAGGGGGGGAGTGGCAGCGTCCATGAATGGTAAAGGAGAAGGTGAAAAATCACAAATTATTAAAATAATACTTTATTCAAATAACATATAGGAGTTTTTATTAATCGGGAATTATTCATTATAAACTTCAATTTTTAACTAAAATACTAAACATCTTGTTCAAACTCTTCTACGTCTTCTTCCCGTTCTTCATATTCTCTCCCTCCTGAATTTGCTTCCCCTCCTTCATCTTCTTCCTCGTCACTACTCTCGGTCTCATTGGAAGCGTCTTTTTGGTTTGAGCAATTGCCATCGCAATGGTTGCATGCAAGTGAGTACTCCAACCCACTTCGGCGGCACCCGCACCTCAGGCCATAGTCGGTTTGAGAAGAACAAGAAATTTTGCTCAAAATTTCCTCGGGATCGGCTTCCTGGGTCATGATGACAGGACGCCGACTGCGCGCGGGAACTGAAGCCATATTTTTTCTCTTCAGTCGATACAGAATACTTCTGTTCGCGCCGGTCCCGGTGGTAACGATACTCTACTCTCTAGCTTGGGCACCTTTTTCAAATCCAGTTTCGAGGCACAAAAGACACCCAAAGCAATTGTTTTTATAACATTTGTAATATTTATTTATTTAATATTCCATCAAAATTTTTATTATTCATATCCCTGGTGAAGTCTTATGTCTGATTGTCATGGACGCTGACAATCAACCTCACAGAGGGGCCCCGACCGACCCCGGAAAAATCTAATGCTAGAATTGAATTCGTCATCCCCGAAAACCCCCGAATAACGAGTTTGGAGCGATTTTCATGCACGCTGCATTTTCTCCCCCAATTAACCACCCACGCACCCCACGCAGAGCCATCCCCGTGCGCCCCTAGATAATTCCAATGACAGAATTGAATTCGGCATCCCCGAAAACCTCCGAGTAACGAGTTTAGAGCGATTTCCACGCACGCTGCAATTTCTCCTCCAATTAACCACCCCCACAGAGCTGCCCCCGTGCTCCCCCGGGTAATTCCAATGACATAATTGAATTCGGCATCCCCGAAAACCCCCGAGTAACGAGTTTGGAGAGATTTCCATGGACCCCGAGAAACAATTTCCGAGTGATTTTTTCGAGTTTCTAGTCGTTCCTATAATGGTGCAAGTAGTGATGCAATTGGGAAATGCATTTTCCGGCCCAGAAGGAATTTTTCCAGAAACGGATTAACCAGGCCATATAGACTCGTTTTCTGTGACCTTCCAGAACACAATGCAGAAAACCGCATCTCGATATATGCTGCACGGCCAAATTCATTTAATCCGGCCGATTTTGCTCTAAATGCCCTGGACTATTAGGAAAATAACTATTACAAATCAGTTATTTGCTTCTCCTGTCAAATCATATTTTTGTCACTTAGGAGACAAGTCAATCTGGTCGTTCAGCTAGATATCATTTGCATTATGATTGAGTTTAAAAATTTCTAATGATTCTAAGTAAGTAAGTTTGGTTCCTTTCGGTGATTTGTACATACCTAAATGTAATATTGATGTTGCTTTCAAACCTAAGACCAAAATCTCAGGATTTTCATTCGGTGCCAAAGATATCACTTCAAAATTTGAAAGTTCAGGAGTTTATAGATTGATTTGTCCTGTATGTAAAGGAGTGTATATAGGTCAGACTGGTCGATCGTTCAGGACAAGATTTAAGGGACACCAGCTATTTTTTTTGAAAAATAAAACGGATTCAACGTTTCCAAATCATTGCCGTGAAAACCAACACCCGTTTCCACAAATAGAAGACTTTAAATTTTGCACCAATTACGGAAAGGAACCAAACTTACTTACTTAGAATCATTAGAAATTTTTAAACTCAATCATAATGCAAAATATATCTTGCTGAACGACCAGATTGACTTGATACATTCTCCTATATTTAGTGTATTCAAACAATAACGATTTTTCTAAAGTACATTGTATTGTACCAATTTGGGAAATCCACTCGATTAGCCCTTCTTGAAATATGTTACTCTTGTCTATTTAGGTACCTGCAATAATTCTTTCCCACTCGTAAGCGCAAATCTGTAAATATGTATTCAGTTCCTAACTCAATCTGCCCGATGATGGTCTAGTGACCGAAATTGCAATCGCAGTGTTATATTTTTCAAAGTATTTTTGTGATAATAAACGTAGTAAATTCAAGTTTTGTTTTTGTGCATCATGTTAAATTATCATTGCGTTTAACAACAATTTTTATTATATTTGAACTTGCCTGAGATATTCCAAATCTTCTAAATTATCATGACAAAGATTTTACTATATTAGCGAATAATTTCGTATGGGTTGATAAAGTCGAAAAATCCATTTTTTCAAAAATTCTTGATCAATGTTTCAAATCATTTCTCTTCTAATTCTTCATGAATTATTCAGATATTTCCAGATCAATAATACTGCAAATACTAACAGTGAAATTCTTTAACAATTATTGACTTCCAGTATCTACAGATAAGTAGAGCTATACAAAAAAAAACGTCGTCAATATAACATTGAAAGGGACAATGAGAACCATCCCATAAAATACATCCACTTATAAACGTAAAATTAAAATTTAACCCTACAAAAAAAAAAATCATCAACGCTAATATAACACAATAAAAAAATTTATTGAAAATTGAAAGTAGCGTAGGTTTTCTAACCTCGTCTACAAAAAATGAGGGATACACTTAGGAAACAAGTTAATTAACACGGTCCACGGCAAATGCCTACTTGTTATTTTTTAATTAAAGTATGCGGGCATGTACTTAGCGAAATAATTGAAAGCAAATCTATGTTTGAACACACAGACACATACACACACGTGGATTGGAAGGGGTAATTCTAGGGCAACTATGTAACTGGAATTAGAGGTGGTACATTATTTCTCGCACACTAAACCCAAGCCAAACAGGAGTTCGCGTACAAACTTGAAGACAAATAGTGTGTAACAAAGCTAGCAGAAATATTTAGTCTAAAGCTTGGCTAATGTGCGTTGTAATTTTCATAATTGATGGCGTCTGGTGGAAATATGAATCATACGGTTGGTAGAACTGGTCGGAAAAGTTTCATATCTTGAAATTCGTTTACGAGAATTTCTTGAGAACATTCAAATTAAATTTTAACAGTGATCAATAATCTAACGACTTCAGTTTTGGATGTTCAATGAACTTCTTTACAATATTATACGAAAAAGGCATGTTTGGTTTTGAAGATTACTGTATTTGAATCTATGACTCGGCGTTTCATCATACGGTGGCTTTGTCAGATAGAACTGAGTACTCAAATCTTGATATCAAAGTTAACATGAATTTTGAGTACAGATTACAAGAAATTAAATAATAGGGTAATGGGTAGGTAATCCTTAGAGAAAAATTTAACAAATGGACATCAGATATTGAATATATTTAGCAGGAGGGGATGATAAGATAATATTTTTAAAAAGGATTAGATGTGAAGAAATGTAAAACTAGATTGCTTTGCTTACTGGTTTTGTAGATGTCAAGGCAACACAAATTTGACAATTCAACAAAATAATTATCAAACATATAAAGTCACTTATCTGTGCGTTTTTTGTAAGTACCCAAGTATTAAGAATAGTTATTTAATAAACTAGTTTATTAATGACAGCGATTAATGGTTGAGATATTTTAACACGTGAGCGGAGCGAGCGCGTTAATAGTTCGGGACCATTAATCGCTACATTAATAAACGAGTTTATTACAAGATTTTTCCGTCGACCTCATCATGAATTGAGTATAAATTCTTGATTGAAATAAATTTTCATTTTGCATGACAGATACACTTGACACAATATAAATTTCTATGTTCATTTCGATATATTTATATTTATGCTCAAGATGGAACAATTTGAGAAATTCATAGATGGAATATTAGACATGTGACATTCTGAATAGTTAACATTACCTATAATATCCGATAAGGAATATGTGGAACTGGTGAAGCTGAATTGTTATTTACTTTCGAACGATTATTGCATAAAATTTTTTCCGCAGTTTCTACTTTATTTTGTATAGAGTTAAATTTTTCGATTTAAATTATGAATTCCTTTTCTCTATGGAATAACAGTACAGACACAGAATAATTCAACTATTCCGTGCTGAATACTTCTGTGTTTGGTTGCCCATGACAATCATACATTAAAATAGGAGAAATTGCACATTAAAATGGGTCATTAATGATCAATTTCGTGTACGTTAAAGTAAGCTTTTATTTAGAGGTCGAAGGAAAATGACTTTTTTGATCAAAATATATAAATATTACATTATGTCGGATTCGGAACCCTATTATATAATTATTTGTTTTACTAGGCACAAAAGCACGAGATTTAATGTCGCGGCTGGTGTTTCAGGAAACCAGCCAAGGCATTAAATCTGCCATTGTGCCATGTGAAACATAATTTTTTCTCCAAATTTGCTCTAATTTCATGAAAAATCGTCTTTTTTATACTTATTTTAATAATTATTGCGTTTCATCAAAGGTAACTGTCTTTTCGTTACTAAGTTTACCGCTGGTGACGTTTGGTAGATTAAAACCAGTTTTGTGTAATTTTTTCATTTAAAAGTCAATTATTTTTACTGCATAGGCAGAAAAAGTGGACTTTTTCTGCCTAGGCCGTAAAAGTATCCCTTTAAGGCCTATTCAGTGTCGTTAAAAAGCTACATTTAATGTCATTTGGAGAAAAAAATTATTTTTCAATGATAATTTATGACAAATAACAATTAATAATATAGTGGAGTAACTAATACGTAAATAGACTATTGAAAAATTACAACACGTTGATAGAACTCAATAGGCGAGTTTTGTTTCACCTAAAAATTATTCTTTGTGGATCAGAGTCAACAGATTCGATTGTATTATGCATTGTGTTCAAATATGTGTCGACGTAAATCCAAACAATGTGTCGATGGAGCTTTCAACTAGTCAATAATTCAAGACGTATTTAGACAGCCCTAAAACCAACTGAACGTTAGCTGTCAATATTATTTCATTACAACTGACACGGTATTTGAAGATATACATACGGGGTGTGCGAATAATTCCAACTGAATATTTTGTTTCATATAAAGGTGCGTTTCCATCGAAATTTTTGGCAACATGAGTGTTTCCAACTGTTTGCAACTCTCCAAAAAATCACCTATTAATTTCATTGTGTCCATGCCGAGTTGGCAACAATGTGAGAAACATTTTACTTGACCATAAGCTATCTCCACAATCGGAAATGTCTCAGACCGACGATGATATTATGCAAGCATAAATACTGGATATTACCAAGCCTCAAAGGAAGAAAAGTACATGGAGGATATGAAAAATTAAATACTTTGAGAAGAAATGATCAGACTAATCAGGGGCGGCTATTCGAAGGCGGCTATGGAGGCTAAGCCGCCTCCTCAATAATATTCCGTGTATCACTACTATATTATATTGAATAGTCAGCATTCAGCATATTCATATTAATCAAAATCATATTATTTTATGCACCTACCTTCCTTTCAACCTAAATTATATAATATAATTTATTAATTACGATAGAAGGTATTTACATTTACTGCTTACTGCATTTCATTCATTTCAAGATTTCATATCAACAGTGGCAATGCTGCAGAGGATTAATAAGGTATAGACGCGTTCATTATTCCATATGCCATGCCAGAGAGAAGAGGAAACACTGGGAATGAATATACCTTATTCATTTTATTGAAATAGAAAAGACCGGTAAATGCAACACCGATTGAAGCTAGCTGCTAGGTTCAAAGAGGATACCTACATAAATTCTCACACAATGTCGACCAATCACAACTATAGGCTTTCGGGTAAAATCGAGTGAATTCTTTGGACATTGTCACTAGTCGTGGACGAAAACAGTTTGTTTTGGTTTTAATTTATTTTGCTGGCGTATTGTTTTTAAAATGAGTTCGGTTACTGAAGTTAATTTTAAAAATTTCAATGGTGACTTAGTGGAATATTTGTTATCCCATAACTTTAGTGCACTAAGTTAAGACGATAAAGTTTTAATATGAACATTGCGACCTACCACGGAATTAAACAATTTGGTGCAGCGTAACAAACAACAGAATCGCGGTTTTAATATCAGAAATTATGAGAGACATCCTTGGCTAACCGGATCACAGGTAAAAAATAAATTATTTTGTTGGCAGCGTTTACTTTTTACTAGGGAAAATGTGTCTGTTTGGGGCCGCTTAGGATTTGACGATTAAAAAATTTTATCACGTTCTCTGGAAAGGCACGAAAAATCCCAGGAACATGTTATGTCACGGATCAAGGTAAACACTCGAAAGTGAAAACAATTTTTTCCCAAAGAAATTAATATTTTATGGTGCTTGCTTTACTTTGATTTTCTTCAAATTATAAGGCGGTTGACCTTGAAATCCTAAAAATTTTCGCCTATGGTGTATTTTTCAACACTTCTTGTAGCCTTCTTAAACCAACACCTCACGAGCCGCCACTGTCAGCCTTGTCATTTTACACTAACTGAAAGCGTACCCACAGAGCGAGAAATATCTGAAACAAGCGTATTCTTTTGATGTTCACCGCCAAAAACGTAAACACGGTTTCCAACATTTGTTCACAACTTTTGTTGCTAACACAGGGTAATTACAGAAACTTTTGTCACCAATACGTGTTGAAAACAAAAAAGTTGCCAAATTTTCTTCGGTGGATAGCCACCATACTGTTTTATAAAAGTTGCAGAATCAGGTCGCTTTTTTATTCGAGTGTTACAGCTATTACATTATTAGTTGTTTTGTAGTTGCCTGCCATTCGTAGATTTATGAAGCAAACCTGAAATTTCAAATGGCAAGTAAGGGTACATGATGCATCGTTTGATAGTCTTTGCATACAACCCCAAATTCGTAATCAAATATTTAAATTCTGAAGAAAGTTTTAAGTCGTAATGTTTATGCAAATGCAGGGATGTTTAGTAGTCATGTTCAACATTTGCCAGCAATAACTGGGTGCGTAGTTTGAGCATTTATTCTGGTAATTTGTCGATTTATATGAACAATTTAAAAAATAAAAATCGAAAAATTTATATTTTCTTCTTCCTGGAAACGATACGAATTTAAGGTCAATGTCAAAGGACTTTTCATATGATGAATCGTATGCTCTAAGGTACTATTTGAAATTTCAAAGATAATCACTATTTTTTGAAATCTTCAAATATCGAACGAAATATTCGGGTTGGAAATTTTATCTAGGACACCCTGTATATCAATCGATTTTACTCAGGCCATATTTACCTTCGAATTAATCCCAAAGTGCTAAAATATCATAAATTATAAGTTTATAATTTATAGTTTCTGAAACGGTAACACATTTTTTCTACAAGTTCTATATAGGTAACAATCTGTATGAATAAATCACACACACAATATATTCAACAATTGGAATTTAAAATCACTTGAAAACCTTTTCTAAAAAATTACAAACAACAAAATTTTTCTTGTAATAAAAACATATGTTGAATTTTTTCAAACTTCTTGCTTATTTGTCTAAGTTGGACGTAGACATAAATTAAGATTAAAATACCGCAAGCTCATGAAATTTCGGTTTTTCCGAGTAAGTTTCTTATGCGTCACATTTGAATTTCAAAATATTTGAAATTTTTTCCGCTTCAGACCTAACCAATTTCCAATTTTTTATTCAGAAACTGAAAGTGATGTATAAGTTAACATAACATTGTACTGGATTGAATTACGTAGAAAATAGACGGTTACTCGCAAAACCGACAAATTTCAAATGCTTGTTTGGTAAAGGAGAAGCCAGAAATGGAAACAGGGAGGCCTTTTCGATTTTCGCTAGATAAGAAAAAAATAAAGGAAAGAGGATGGACCTTTTAGGTTAAATAGGCAAGCTGACGCAACAGCAACAAAAATGTACCACAATGTTTCTCATTGTTACTCCGATGGAACTGTAGCTTAACATTATCATGTTTAGTTTGTCATCAGCTCTTGATAATAGCTAAATAGCCCAAAACATATGTCGAGTAAATAAACGAAATTTAGTGAAATCAAGCTAAGTGCTTAACTTAATTTGATTAATAATATAATTCGTATCAAGTTTTATTAATTTCCAGTTAACGAAATATTGAAATAACTTTATGAAGAAATAAAAACACTAACTTTTCACAGGTTGAAATAAAAATCTATTGAATAAACGCGTTTCGTCATAACATTGACTTCAACTCGTACTAAACTATGGTATTACAAAATAATCTATTTATACGAAAATTGAATATAACAGAGGGTTCCTAGAGAACTAAATAACAATAAGCAATTCATTCAGAGTTATTGGTAGGTAGGTACATTGAACAGATTAAGGAGAGGAGAAGGGTTTACTTCAATCTGGTCGTTAACTAGGTTTTCGGAATTTTTATATTTATTGATGTATAGGGATTCCCAACAGTTGGTTTTATGGAGACTATTTTCTAATTGTAATATATTATAATTGTGATTGAAGGTATGGTTTTCTTGAATAAGATGGCACGCATAATTAGAGTCAGTTTTCTGCTTAATATAGCTACGTTGGTGTTTGTGTATTCGAGTTTTGAAATTTCTAATTGTTCGTCCTATATAAAATTTGTCACAATCGTTACAGTCGAGTCTATAAACGTACTGGTGTTTATAGACTCGACTGTAACGATTGTGAAAAATTTCATATAGGACGTACAATTAGAAATTTCAAAACTCGAATACACGAACACCAACGTAGCTATATCAAGCAGACAACTGACTCTAATTATGCATGCCATCTTATTCAAGAAAACCATACCTTTAATCACAATTATAAGATATTACAGTTAGAAAATAGTCTCCATAAAACCAACTGTTGGGTATCCCTACACATCAATAAATATAAAAATTCCGGAAACTTAGTTAACGACCACATTGAAGTAAACCCTTCTCCTCTCCTCAATCTGTTCAATGTACCTACTAATAGCTCTGAATGAATTGCTTATTGTTATTTAGTTTCTCTAGGAACCCCTCTGTTATATTCAATTTTCGTATAAATAGATTGTTTTGTAATACCATAGTTTACCAAGCTAGTTAGTCGAGTAAGTTAGGTACGCTGGGTAGTATTTGGGAGGTCTCGGGTTCAAACCCCGGGGCCGACTGGTCTGCCATGAGTTTTTTTCAGAGGTTTCCTCATGGTAATGTAAGTCACTGCTTGCAAACTTATAAGGCGAATGCTGGGCCAGTATTAATCCTCTGAGCCCTACCCACACTTCCTATGTTCCATAAATATCCCGTCTCACCTATCCTTAATGCACTTGTACATACAAGTGTATTCTCTGATCTAGCTGAAGGAGTTAATCCCAGACTCAAGCTGCCCGCCTCCCTGACACATACTTCAGGGAGGAATGAGACAAGTGTGTTTCCTTCCTTTTATACCATAGTTTAGTACGAGAAGACCACGCCTGCCAACCGGGATATGCCATGCGTTACAAACAAGCCAGAAGGTTTTGATCAACCAGGGCGAATCTGGACAGCACTTAATAGAATAAGGACGAATTGCGGCAGGTGCTCCGACTCACTTTTCAGGTGGGGAAAAATACCTTCCCCAAATTGTGACTACGGCGCTGAAAGGCAAACTATTAAACACCTGGTAGAGGACTGTCCAATTAGTTCCTACAGCGGCAACCCATCCGACTTCCTGATTGCGACAAGAGAGTCAATAGAATATATTTGTAATCTTAGTGTTTGTTTGTGAAATTTTCGTTTTTGTTATTTTTGTTATATACCTATACTTACCTGTGATGTAGCCATACGCTAAATAAATAAATAGTACGAGATGTCAATGTTATGACGAAACGCGTTTACTCAATAGATTTTTATTTCAACCTGTGAAAAGTTACTTTTTTAAAGTAACTGTACATCGTTTACAAGCCCATTGGCCGTTCGGAACCAGCGTTAAACTGTAGGCCCCTCGAGTTGAAAAAAAATTCAATTCAAATATTCAAATAACCACACTGAATTCATTTTTAGCTCTCAACTTTTGTGGATGGATCGAGAAATATTTTCCTCGATCATCTGCACTCATTACAGCCTACCAAAATCGACAATATAGTTGGGGGCGTTTTTCCATTTTGTTCCCAGCCGGATACTAGTAATAATAATTATTGTATCCCTGTCACGAATGTGTCCCTCGGGGAGCAATATATTCCTCATTTGGATCGGCGAAACAGTGTTATTACTCCGATCGCATATATAGAATTGATTACGTAACACGCAGGTTTAACGTGTTTTGATAAACATCAAATCGGGATTCGATATCTGTTTCAATTGAAACGAAGTGCGGGGTGCGCCCAGTTAATCCCTACTCGAACATTTGCAAGTTTGAATATGTAGGTTAGGGGGCATCTATTAATTACGTGAGATAAATTTGGCGATTTTTTGACTCCCCCTCCCCCTTGGTGAGATGTATTTCTTGCTCGACCCCCTCTTCCCCTCGCCGAATATCACGTGAGATTTTTTAAAGTGCATATTTGTAATGAGTTTATCTGTGCTAATTCTATTAGTTCTAATAAATCAGTAATATTTTATAAAAATGTGAAAAAAATTAAGTAGGTAGATAATAAAACAATGGTTGTAATAATTACAGTTTTTTTCAGTGAAAATTATTAGTGCATCGTATGTTTATTATAAAAAGTTATGGCATTATTTTTTATGAATAATATTCACATCGTACCGTATATGAAGAAGAAATATTTACACCACAAAAAGTATTTACTGTTAACAAATATTGTAGTTTCCTCGCAATTTTATACTGTTCCTTGCGAAAAAAAAATTATGTGATATTTGATGGGACCACCCCCTCCCCCATGTGAGATTGAGTGAGATTTTCCTCGAGCCTCTCCCTCCTAAATACCTCACGTAAATAATGGATTCCCCCTATTGTTACGTGAAACTCATTTCATAGGTTTTAAGTGGAAAAAAATGAATTTATTTTTTGCTCGCTTAACACTTGGTGGAACATAGTAAAAAATTATAATAAAATAAAAATAACACTTGGCTTGTTTCCAGTAAAGAATATATATTCATACTCAATATATGTTTCGGATTACTAACCCCATTCTTAAGAGATAACAAAATAACTGTTTGTTGAGAGTTTGTTAACTCTTGAGAATTGTTTAGTAACCCGGAACATATGTTGAATATGAATATTTTTTTATTTTTCACTTGTATATTATTTGTTGATTTTTCCTTAGATACGGTTGCTATAAATACACTCATTATGCCCTAGGGCGTAATGAGCGGGCATTATGGATCATAACGCCCGCTCATTATACAAGGAGAAATGAAGCAACTTCCATTGATTAAACACTTCATAATCCTTGTCGTATACGACTCTGCAGTGGGACTCCGTGCACTATAGTATTCTACCTGTCGCTTTTTATAATAGAATTCTACTGTAGAAAGCGATAATCGCATTTGACGGCACTCTGTGTTACAATCGCCTTCTCTTCGGGTATTTCCGGAATTTGTAGAGTAATTTGTTATTTTAAAAGTGGCAATACTGATATTTTCATTTGATAAACGTCAATTTTATGTGTGTCATTTCTATTTTTGTGATTTTGTTGATTTCTTTGCTTCAAATTGCGACTAAAGGCGAGTTCAAACAACTTCATAACTTTAATTCTCATAATTATGTCTCGCTGTCTAAAAAAATACTTAAAATTATTACGAACATTGTTTTCCAATCCCAATTCATGTACAGCCTCGTCTCCTGCAACAGATAGAAGTCTTTTCTCTAAATCCGACAAAAAAAAAATTTGGTCCTCCAACAGTTTTGTTTATTATTTTGGTAATCATTACAATTAGTTTAAATTACTCAGCTAGCTCTATAGTTTAATAAATAGCTATCATCGCCATTCGACAAATTTTATATAAATATGCGACAAGATATGACATATCTTTCACTAAAGTTATTAATTTTATCAGTATTTCAGACATACATTATTTTTATTTATAATTCAAAAACAATATAATAAAAGTTTATTCGATAGCTGATGATAAAAGGTATTTATTTGGTACAACTTACAAAGTTCCCCATAAGTAAAATATAAAATAATATAAATATTTTCGTGTGATCTGGGTAATAATACAACAGTATTTCTCTATCCTTCTACCGATTTTTTACCAAAACCTAAACTGTTTAGTTTTTGAGGAACCGTTTGCCACAGTTTATTTCCCTTGTCTTTTCCCGCTACTCTACTGAACTTATTGGTTATTAATTGTGGCTTTTCGTCATACACATCCAGCAATAATTGTCTAATGTGCATATTTATAATTTTTAATAATTATTTACCACTTTACTAACAATCATTTATAATTGATAAGCAAAACAAACTCAAAAATGACAGAACAACGATACTGTTGGACAGGTTAATTTGTTGCCAAAATAGAATACGACACGTCTATACACCTCGCCAGAAGTCGATCGCTTTCGTCGATAGAAAGCTATTTTACTCGCGCACGGAGTGCCAGTGGTATAGAAAGAAGGCGATTAATAGAATTCTATAGGACACAGAGTCCCGCTTCTGGATTTCTCCGGCAATGAATTATTCGCAGCTTTGGCTGCATTTTCTATGATATTCTTGGGTAAATTCATTTTCATTTCCATTATTTCTATAAGACTACACAAAGAAAGCAGCAATGAAATTCATTAAATATGATGACAAAAATATTCACAAACGTCAAAATATCAACAAATGACATGCCTACTATGAGAAGGAAAATGGAAAGTATATTTATACCGATTTTAAAATCGATTTTTCATTATAATAAAATAATTTTTTCGTGAAAAATAAAATCTTGTATGCACCACATGTGTTTTAGGATCTATATAACGCACTTGGTACATAAATAACTATTTTACTGGAATCAAGTGTTTTTCTTATCTTATTAGAATTAATTTTCATTTCCCCTCTATTTCTAATTTTCATCAAATCAGTGTTTTTTTGTATAATATACTAGATGACCATTTTTTTTTTTTTTGGACCGGGGTCGTTGTGGCTCGGTTAGCCTTCCGGGAACTGCGACCATGTAGATCTTTTGTTCTCTACCCTACTCATTCATTGAAACCCAAGGAGGTCGTCAATGGTGTTGATAAACCCGACAACATCCTTGGGGGCCTTGGCCATTACCTCATGGGTATCCAGAACAGGTTTCCCCATATGAGTGGTTCTTAGTCCCGCCAACTCTGGACACTTGCATACCATGTGTTCAGCTGTTTCTGCTTCTGATCCACAGAGCCTACAAATATCATCTGCCGACTTTCCCATACGGTACAAATGGCACTTGTACCGTGTCCTGTCAGCAGTCCAACCATCACCCGAAGCTCAGCTCGTGACAGCCTCAGGAGCTTTCTGGCATAGGTCTGTGAAATCTTTACGAACTTCTTCGACTGCGTGAGTCCAGGAGTGTTTCTCCAGAGGGTTTCTCTATTATCCAACTCCCATTGTTGAACCGCTGCCTTATATTGGTCTTTTCCAAGACCACAGAAAGGCTCAGGTCCAGCAGGTGTTAACCTTGATGCACTTTTTGCAAGTTCATCGGCTTTTTCATTTCCTTCAACACCACAGTGCCCTGGCACCCACAGTAGAGTCACTTTATTGCCTCTGGCCAGTTGCTTTATGGTATTACGGCACTCCCATGTCAGTAGAGATCCCTGGCTTTGTGATTCCAGGGACCTCAGCGTGGCCTGGCTGTCCGTGGTGATGTAGATATGCGCCCCTTTGAGGTTCATTTTGAGGCACTCCTGAACTAGATGACCATGGAATCACATAAAAAAAATAAAAAAATTCTTGTACAAGAGATGAGTGCATACAAAATTTTGAAAAGAGATAAAAAATAAAAAAAATTAATCAGAATAAGTAGTAACATAAACATCAATTATTCATGTGAAAATTTGTAACAACATTTTTCTCAACCTACTAGAAGTATGATGAAATTGCGACATACTGAAAAATTATTGAAATAAGTGAATCCAAGGCACCTAGAAATTACCATTTTTTTTTCGGGTAGTATATATTCAACAACAGATAATTCTGAAATTTCAATTTGATATTTTTACAGTCCAATCGACTTAAATAAAAACCACGAAAGAGTTTCGATAAAATCTACATTATTACCGTTATTAAATAAGTTTGTTTTTGGAATAAGTGTATTAAGTTTTATAAATCAAAAAAACCTGCGTCTTACGTAATCAAACCATTTACAAAATCTAATGCAAAGATTGACTATATATAATATACGATTAGAATTCTTTTCCGTATCAAACATTTTTCAAATAACGTCACTTTCTGTAACACTAACAGTTCCACTTGTTTTATTGCATTTTATCACAAAACTGTGTCCGTTTTTAAATATTTACACGGGTTTAGGCAGCACGCTACTCACGTACGCCAATCGAGTGAATCCGGGAGGTTCCACGTTTCGTGGAATTCTTCGACCATCATCAGCGAAGTAAGAACGGTGTGGGGCTTCTTCGCTGCGGGTGCTATTGAGAAAATAAGAGAATTAATTGATATATATTATATATTTGCTATTCGTTGAAGGGAAATTAAAGATTTCATGGGGGAAAAACTGACTTGTTTTATGGGGGAAAAACTGACTTGTTTTAATTTTCAATAAATGACAGAAATTACTTTATTTAAAATTAAAGACAATATATTTTTAATTTTAGTGTTTTCGTAGTCTCAAGAATAAAAGTGAAAATTAAAATGTGAAGATTGATTGATTTATAAATCAGCTGAAGTCCAATGAGATTTTATTCAATTTAATTTCTTCACTTGGAAAATATTTGTTGTTTAGTTGAAAAATATGATTTTTGGATTTTTATATTTTTGCAAATTGCATAAAGTCCCGGACCGCGTACAGGGTTGCAAATTTGCAAATGCATCAGAATAGATGTTTTCTGAATTTCCAACCAAGTTTCGAAACTTTTGTAATTATTTCGACATCATCTTGCCCGAAAAAATTACCACTAATTAAAAAAATTATAAATAAACATGTTCCGGTCAACCTAAAAGGTTGCAAATTTATACAACTGTTCGGTATATTTTTCCGAAGTATCTGTCAAGTTTGCAGAACTTTTGGAATTTCTTTTGATCAGTTTATCAAAGAAAAACATAATTTTGAATTAAAAAAAATGTTCCGTACCCTTAAATTGGTTGCAAATTTGGTACGTGATATGAAATAATATATTCAATACAACTCCAAGTTTGCAGAACTTTTGGAAATTTTTTCACAAGCATAAGGCGAAATTCAATGCTTCATCAGCAGAATGTTCGTCGGTAGTTGTCACAATACTACTTTTATTGCAATTTTAACAATGTTCCGGACTTCGAAAAAAGTTGTAAAATTTCATAGTTTGTTCTTATCTCTTTCTCTACCGTATATTAAAGTTTGAAAACTTTTGGAATTATTGTCAATTGATTATCTCAACTGACTGGTCTAATAGACGACATCGGAACTGGCCATCCAATCTGTCATTTACTTGAAAATGTTGGTTGCATACATAGGCCAAGCTACAGAGATTTTTTCATGTAAAAAGTGTTAGAAGAAAACCAGCTGCGCCATTGTTTGTAAAATAGTTACATATAATATAGTGATATGTTTTTCACTCGACTTTATTATTTAAAACTTTGTTATTAACAATTTTATGCAAAAAATTGCATTTTTTTTAGTTTTTTGCTTATAAAAATGAAACTATCAGAGTAAACGTGATGGTAATAATAGACTAATTGTAGAAAATGAAAAGACGAAGAAAATGAGAAGTGGGACGACTCGATCAGACCCTTAGTTTGAGAGGAAATCGGAAAAAAACCGGCCAAAATGCAGTTTTTTCAAAAATTGTTAACTCGGTTATTTTTTGAGTTGTAGCGTATATCCTCCGGCCAGTATTAGCTATTGATATAAACTTCATTTGTGCGAAGATCAGAAACTGTCCGATGCATAGTTTTTGATCTGTGGCCATTTGATTATGTTGCTATGCAATTTTCCAGCAGACCTGGATGCGACAGGTATGGTCCGATTTCAATTTACTAAAAATATTTTGAAAGTAGAATTCTCATAGTTCAAAACGTTCATCTTGGTTTTTCATAAAAACGCTGAGAAATATGTTAAAAATAAAGCTGAACATGACGAAAAACGGCCGAGCGCGTGAGAGTAGTTGAAGAGTGGGGGTTTACAATTATTATCTGAGAACGTTTAGAAATTACTGTCATGTTCAAAATGCCGACGCTTTCGAATGTCATACTTCTCCTTGCCTGCTGCTCTACCCCCACTCTTCAACTACTCTCACGCGCTCGGCCGTTTTTCGTCATGTTCAGCTTTATTTTTAACATATTTCTCAGCGTTTTTATGAAAAACCAAGATGAACGTTTTGAACTATGAGAATTCTACTTTCAAAATCGTTTTGGTAAATTGAGATCGGATCATACCTTTCGCATTCAGGTCTGCTGGAAAATTGCATAGTAACATAATCAAATGGCCACAGATCAAAAACTATGCATCGGACAGTTCCTGATCTTCGCACAAATGAAGTTTATATCAATAACTAATACTGGCCGGAGGATCTACGGTACAACTCTAAAAATAACCGTGTTAAAAATTTTTGAAAAAACTGAATTTTGGACGGTTTTTTCCGATTTTCTCTTAAACTAAGGGTCTGATCGAGTCGTCCTGCTTCCCATTGCGATTTTTTTCATTAAATTGTTGATAACAAAGTTATAAATGATAAAGTCGAGTGAAAAACATATCACTATATCATATGGAACTATTTTACGAAGAATGGCGCAGCTGGTTTTCTTCTAACACTTTTTACACAAAATGATCCCTACAAATCTCTGTAGCTTGGCCTAACAAAACAATTCTGTTTTATCTATGCTGTAATAAATACTTCAGAGTAATCAAAAATTTGACTTAGATACAAGAAACACACTCGATCTTGTTTGTTTTAGATAAATTCTTTTCCCCCATAACTAACCCCCGCATAACTACCATAGCACCCGTCGCTCCCTTACTTAGACGGGCTCGGGGCTAGGCACGAGTCTACCTACCTTCCCTTGTCCACTCCGGGGATGGATGGCTCAGTGTAGCGCATGCTGTAAACTGCGAATATCTTTAGCGTTCGTGGACCATTTATTAGCTGTAACAACACGAATCCATTAGTAGGTTGCTCACGTGCGAGCCCGAAGTCGTTCCATCTCCGATGGACTTTCCTTTAAGACGTTTTGGGCTTTTTAAACTTCGTCTATTCGCCCCTGAAGTCGAATAAAAGCGCGTTATCTGACGTCGCGGCGCTGAACAGTTTCGCTAATGAATCTTGTTCGAACAAAGGGTAGCAAAATTTTGCGGAAGAAATTCGAGATAAACACGTCGATACAGAAAGTTGCGACGTGGTGGCGTTGAGTTATTTCCGAATAGTTTAGAGAATTTAAAGTCTCAATTGCAGAAATCGTTATAGGGCGTCCAGAAACTACACTGCCAGACGCAAACTATAGATTCTAGATTTGATTTTATGTCCATCTAACCTAGTTTGCCTTTATCCAAAAGTTCCTTCTAACGCGGCATCCATTAATAACGTGAGATAATTTTGGCGATTTTTTGACTCTCCCTTCCCCCCTTGGTGAGATGTCGTGAGTTCTTGCTCGACCCCCTCCCCCCTCTACCGAATCTCACGTGACATTTTTTAAGATGCATATTTGTTATATAAATAAGTTAATCTGTGCTAATTCTATTAGTTCAAGTAACTCAGTAATATTTCATAAAAATGTGAAAAAAATTAAGTTAATAATAAAATAAAAATACGTTTATTATTAAATCTGAGATAATACAATAAAATATAGACATGAAAAACAAAGTAGTACAACCAATAAACGTAAGTAGAAATTCCACAGAAGAAATATTATCAAAATATCCCTTGTGCGTGGTGGGATGTAGTTTAGATTACAACACAAACATAAACATACAATACAACTATAATAGACTAAGATAATCCATATATAACAATGGTATAATGATTCAAGATAACTTACAATCTTAGAGAATAGTGAGCACAATGATTGATTAATTTGTCCTCTATCATGTCATACCTCACATATATATGACCCACGTCCCACATACATGCATATATATGCATATACGTCTCACACATGACACATTCACATCACTTATCCGATGAAAAGCAAAACTGGATATTCGATCTTTCAATATTTACTTCTGGTTTATCAAGCCATGGATCGTTTTTCTTGTTGACTATTCAGCCAGTTACTCAAGCAGCGCTTGAAATAGGCTTGGCTTTTACTTTTCCGAACTTCTTCCGGCACAAGATTGTAGATTCTTGGTGCCAGATATGATAACGATCTACATCCTTTGGACTTGTTTCTTCTTGGGAGAAAATAGTTTGATATATTCCTTGTTTCATATGAATGAGAAATTTTTTTCAATCTAATTTTTTGTTTGAATACATTGAGTGCAGCTTTCCAAAAATACAGTTGTCTAGCATCCAAGACTCCACTTGACTGGAAGATCATATCCCTGGAATATACACGGTTTTTATTGTACACAATTTTGAGAATCCATTTCTGAATCACATCCAAGTTCTTGTAGTACGCATCACATACACCCCCCCATCCCAGTAAACCATAGCCGATTTGAGACTGAACAAGAGAAAAGTATAATATTTTCAGTTGTTGTGTATCGAGAAAGCCCCTCAAATACCTAAACCTCCATAAAAATCCCCTGATTTTATTGACAATATTTTTAATTTGTAGATCCCATTTTAAATGCTGATCAATTATTATTCCTAAGTAGGTAATCTGCTTAGCCTCCGGAATGAATGCCTCCCCAATTTTTAGCGCACCAAGATCAGGTAAAGAATTTACATATGATGCGAAGAAAATGTATTTTGTTTTAGTAAAATTCATTGTCAATGTGTTAAATTTAAACCACTTATTGATTCGCTCCATTTCTTTTTCTGTTACCTCCTTCAATTTTTCCCAACTGCTTTCCCTGTATATAACTGCTGTGTCGTCAGCAAAACTTATAATTCTACCTCTCAGGTCAAGTTCAAGAAGTCCATTTATATATACAGAGAACAACAGTGGTCCAATCACTGTACCCTGGGGGACCCCGTATGTTACAGGCATCGGAGAACTCATAATAAAACAATGGTTGTGATAAGTTTTTTTCAGTGAAAATTATTAGTGCATCGTATGTTTATTATAAAAGGTTATGGCATTATTTTTTATGAATAATATTCACATCGTACCGTATATGAAGAAGAAATATTTACTCCAAAAAAAGTATTTACTGCTAATAAATATTTATGAATTAATTGTTTCCAACCAAATGAATTTATTTATAGTTAATAAATTCTTCCATCTGTGCATAATTAAACCCAGTTCTCTCGCAATTTTATACTGTTTCTTGCGAAAAAAAAATTACGTAATATTTGATGAGACCACCCCCTCTCCCACGTGATTTTGAGTGAGATTTTCCTTGACCCCCACCCCCCTAAACACCTCACGTAATTCATGGATTACCCCTAAGGGAGCTATCGCCCTTTCAAGTTTTGTAAGCATATCTCAAAAAACCGTTACCTACAAACTTCAAACTTGGGATATTTATAACCCTGCAGTGATATATTGTTAACTACAAATCCATGTTTTTTATTGCCATCACAAGAGTTCAACGTAGGAGGAAAAATGGGTAAATTTGGTAAAATTTTTTGTGTATCTATTTTTTGACAAATTTTACATCAAATTCAAAATCAGGTTTGTAATAAACAATTTATCACTGTTATATAATCATACCAAATTGATATAGCTGACTTCCGGTTTCGCAAACAGGGTCGGTTACAGGAGCAAAGGGTGTTAACAAAAATAAGAGTATTAATAATTACTTCGATATTTAGGAATTGAGAAAACTGATATGTTAATCATTGTGAAGGAATTTGAATGAGCTGTTTAATATACTGGGTGGCCCATGTATGTTACTATTTAAAAAAAAGTTTTGGTTCGACAAAGAAATTAATCGTTAATAAACATCAAGTAAATGTATTTTTAGAAAAATTATAACTTTCACTTTTCATATTCTAAGTCAATTATCTATGATTTAGACGACGTCGCAGACATCTACGATAAAAAAAAAATAAAATAAAAAGCAAAACTGAAATTGACATTTGACACAAGTAATGTATGTATTTGAAGCCTGAGAATCAAAATATGTAAAAATTCCATTTGAATTTTTAATTTTTATATCGTTTTCAGTGAAACCGGAAGTCAGATATATTGATTTCGTATGTCAAAAAATTCAAAATTATGTCCGAGATAAACCAACCAAATTTCAATGAAATCGAAGAACACTTAAAAAAGTTATAGGGGTGGCCCAACACTCATTTACACCCGGTATATATATATATATATATATATATATATATATATATATATATATACATATATATATATATATATATATATATATATATATATATATATATATATATATATATATATATATATATATCTATATATATATATATAATACAAGCCGAAAAATTGAATCCAGTCTACAGCAAAAACCATATTTTTTAAATTTCTGAAATTTGGTGGGAAGTTAAGTCTGATCATGTAGATTCCCACTAAGACGGGGTTTTTTAAAATTCCGCCGTTAAGGGGTTGAAAGAGGGCAAAACGTGTTTTTTGATGTTTCTCGCAAAATAATGGACTTAGCGATCCCGTTCTTCCACTAAAATGTTAAGTAAAATGAACTCTAGAAAGATATTTCTCAGTTTTTTGAAATTCCATCATTTAGGGGTGCAAAAGGGGTAAGTCTGTTTTTTTTATATTGGCTATTTCCGGCAAAATAATCGACTTAGCGATTCCGTTCTTCCACTACAATGTTCCTTATAATTTTATTAAAAAACCATTTTCTGCATTTTTTGATGTTGTATCATTTAGGGGTTGAAAGAGGGTGAAATGTGTTTTTCGTATATTGGCTATTTTTGGCTGATTCTCGCAAAATAATGGACTTAGCGATCCCGCTCTTTCACGAAAATGTTAAGTAAAATTAACTCTAAAAAGTAGTTTCTCAGTTTTTTGAAATTCCATCATTTAGGGGTGCAAAAGGGGTAAGTCTGTTTTTTTTATATTGGCTATTTCCGGCAAAATAATCGACTTAGCGATTCCGTTCTTTCACTACAATGTTCCTTATAATTTTATTAAAAAACCATTTTCTGCATTTTTTGATGTTGTATCATTTAGGGGTTGAAAGAGGGTGAAATGTGTTTTTCGTATATTGGCTATTTTTGGCTGAATCTCGCAAAATAATGGACTTAGTGATCCCGCTCTTTCACGAAAATATTAAGTAAAATTAACTTTAGAAAGTAGTTTCTCAGTTTTTTGAAATCCCATCATTTAGGGGTGAAAAAGGAGTGAGTCTGTTTTTTTTATTGGCTATTTCTGGCAAAATAATCGACTTAGCGATTTCATTCGGCCACTAAAATGTTCCTTATAATTATCTTGAAAAACCACTTTCTCCATTTTTTTAAATTCGATCATTCAGGGGTTGAACGGGAGTGGAATAAATTTTTGGTATTATAACCAATTACGAATTACGAATATGAACTATATCTTAATAAATTCATACGTATACATATATGGATACGCGGGCGAAGCCGCGACTGGTCCCGCTAGTATATATATATATATATATATATATATATATATATATATATATATATATATATATATATATATATATATATATATATATATATATATATATATATATATATATATATATATATATATATATATATATATATATATATATATATATATATATATATATATATAAAAATACATTATTTTTTTGATATATTTTGGCATCTCTATCAGCCCTCATAGAACCAAATCAGTTAAAATTTGGTATCTGGAGTGTTGCAGAACAAAACTCTTGAAGTTGGGGTGAATTCGGGCTTTTTGGGGATACATGGAGCTGAATAAAAACCGTATGAGGATTAAGTGGATTGATAAGATGTCGAAAGTTCACAGTAAGGATTTCAAGTTATACATTTTAACGCCGGATTTTTTTTTGTTGCCATTTTAAGAGTTGGTCGTCTCTACAAACATCATCAATTCAGTAAGAAAGCTGAAGAGCTTTTAATGTTTTTTCTATAGGAAATTTCATGCGTTTTTGCAATTTTTTAAGCTTTGTGCATCTCCTCAGTCCCTCCAAATTAAGTAAGGGGGATGAGAATATTTATTAATTCAAAAAGTAATAAAATGAGGGTGACATACGATCTTTTGGATTGATTGGGCCGATACTTGGTGTAAATTAATAAATATATTGAAACAATGGTTAAAAATAACAATTTACAGATTTATTAAAAGAAATAACGCATGACGCACGTTTCGGTGGAACTTCACCTTCTTCAGATGCTAATGGCAAACTAACTATGATTCTCTGTTATATCGAAAACAAGAAATGACAAATTATGTAGAAGGGGTAAATACAAAGATGGTTACAAATAATTATTAGAAAAGGAAAAACCAATTCTGAACTGCTAGTCAGGTAGTTCGGTAATTTTGAAAAGATTGAGAAGGGGGCTTGAAGTATGATCGATCTGGCTATACAATAGGAGACCGGAATGCTTGTATTTATTTATCTGTAATGATTCTAAAAAATTAAGTTTAATTCCCTTACTTTCAGTATTTAATATTTTAAAATCGAAATTGAATGTGTGATTTTCTTGGATTAAATGGTTTGCATAATGTGAAAACGTACCTTTGTTAATCAGAAGTGGGATTCACATTATGCAAACCATTTAATCCAAATACTGAAAGTAAGGGAATTAAACTTAATTTTTTAGAATCATTACAGATAAATAAATACAAGCATTCCGGTCTCCTATTGAATAGCTAAATCGATCATACTTCAAGCCCCCTTCTTAATCTTTTCAAAATTACCGAACTACCTGACTAGCAGTTCAGAATTGGTTTTTCCTTTTCTAATAATTATTTGTAATCATCTTTGTATTTACCCCTTCTACATAATTTGTCATTTCTTGTTTTCGATATAACAGAGAATCATAGTTATTTTGCCATTAGCATCTGAAGAAGGTGAAGTTCCACCGAAACGTGCGTCATGCGTTATTTTTTATAATAAATGTGTAAATTGTTATTTTTAACCATTGTTTCAATATGACATACGATCTCACTGGAAGAGCTCCTCAAGCGTTTGAAACAATTATAAACAAAACTGATCCGTATAACTTTTCATTCACAAACACGCAATTAAAAATCACATTATCAATTATGAACAAAATCAAATTCGCCCTCGGAAAAGTTTTGTGATCTTTCCACGTGAAAATCATTCTTTTTATGTATTTTCGATTCATATAACTACAGACTAAAAAAATGTATCGAGCAAGAGCAAAACGACTCTGAAACTTCATTGTTCTCGCAACAATGGTCGTCTTTCCATTGGGTACGAAGCTTTATGCTCGGAAAAGCTTTTGTTGAAAAAATATATAAGTCTCCCTTATTCCCCGAAGACGTAAACAAATTATCAAAAGAATTCGGTGATGAATCTGTTTCAATATATGTCTTATTGTTTCCTTTTATCGCGGAGTATACGAGCTGAGTTCTGTTTCTGAATTTCAATTTATTAAGGAGAAACGAATATTTTGTTCTAAAGTTCTTCCGCGGTCTTCTGACGAATAACTTGAATGAACTCTCTTCCTGAAAAGTTGCTGTGAATGTATCAATATCAGCTATGCGAAAAGAAAATTAAATGGGGCATTTCTGCGAAGAGGAATTCAATTCAAAAAAATTTAGTTTTAAGAACTTTACTCACCTGTGTAATGCATGTTTTTCTCCATGCTGGGACATCCTTTTTTCTGAAACAAATAAGAAGAAGAAACGTCAGTCGAATTGTGAAAAATTACGAATGGTACACCTTGCAAAGATTGCGATAAGTCATAGATTAACTTCTGAAATTTATAGGAGAAATTAAAAACACAAAAAAACTACAGTATTAATCAAACACACAAATAATGAGATTAATATTTTCAATTTTAATTATACTACAATCTTAGGAATAAAAAAATGCCAAAAACGCTGTAATCTTTTAGAAAAATAATCGAAAAAATTTAACTAAGGCCATAACTGATAGAACTGATAAAAAAAATTTGAGTACAATATACTACACAAATTTAATTTTTTTAACTAAACTTGAATCCAAACGCAACAATTAACAAAGTCAGGTACAAACAACCGTATTTCTTCAATAATACCCACTCAACTAACCCATCCCCATAACGGTATATTTCTATTTTGACTGGAAGTTAACGGATCGGAAAAATTTGGCAGATAGTGTTTTAAACTAAAAAATTGGTCATCTGAAATGGTAAAATGTTATGTGATTCACACTCGGTTGCTAGATAATACTACTGAGGTTTTTGAAAAGACGCAATAAATGGTGGTTGATTCAAATGTTTGTTGGCGGCAATCATGAAATTTTTATCATTCACGTGTTTTAGGATGAATGGGCTTATCATTATGTCGCACCTCACAACTAGAGTCAGCTCCATCTGGGAGAAAATCGTGATACTCTGCCTCCACCTTCGGTGTCGGGCTTTCTCCAAAAATGAAAATGAACTAAGTTTTTTGACAACACGCTGTCAAGCAAAATTATCGGTAATTTTGATGCACGCCAGACGTTACTTATTTTCTAAGCAATAATATGTATGGGATGAAGTAGCGTTCTTATCTACTTTCAGTGTATGGATCCTTGTCCCGACGACCAATATTCGGGTATCAGGTGCTACAGATGGAAAAATTCAACTCACTTTCCTTATTTTCTCAGTCTTAATTTTTATATATGATACTCCGGGAACTATTTCAATGCCTCATGCAAGCAGCCACAACGATCGTATGGGCCAAACATCCCGCCAGACACAAATAATGGGTCCCTATGAGCACGACAGTATGAGCGATATGTCATGACAGTAAGTATAGAAGAGAGATCGACGCTCATAGATAATCACTATCGCGCTTAAATGAGCAAATCATGACATTTCGCTCATACTGTCATACTGATAGAGACACTTTATCTGTGTCTGGCGGGATGTTTGGCCCATACGATCGGTCTGGCTGCTTGCAGAAGGTACTGAGTATCATATCATGAAAATCAAGACTGAGAAAATGAGGAAAGTGAGTTGAGTTTTTTCCATCTTTAGCACCTGATACTTGGAAATTGGCCGTCGGCACAAGGAAGCAGGCATCCATACCATACACTGAAAGTACATACGAACACTACTTCATCCCACAGATATTATTACTGAGAAGATAAGTAACTTCTGGCGGCACTGGGATCTTGCTCTATAGGTCATTATTCCTTTTAAATATAGTTTCAATAATGTTTATCATTACTTCAACTACTACTTAGCTATTAAGACGACTGCAAAGATCACCATTAATAGAAAACGGGAGATATCATTTTTGTGCCTGAGATTCGTTCATATGTCCATTTGAAGATAATTCAAAAGGAGCGAATGTCAAGATCTATTCACCAGAACACTCTATTTCGATAATAGAAAACGATATTCGAGTTAGTAACATACACAACGACGTCAAAAAGGTAAATGTTACGATGATGCAAGATATTTACGGTGCTGGAGATAGTTATTCTTCCGGCGCCGGAAATTGAAAACCGCACAATAATGGCCGCGGGCAACGCCTCCATTTTGTGCGAAGCTTTGTTCCGGTAGCTGCACGCCGACTTCAATTAAGATAGGAAGAGTAGATTTTCTCGAATTTTCCGAATATCTATCTCTTTCAATGTGATTTCGTCTATATGAACTGTAATAAATACGTCGAAGTCATAAAAACTATATATATATATATATATATATATATATATATATATATATATATATATATATATATATATACATATATATATATATATATATTATATATATATATATATATAATATATATATATATATATATATATTTATATATATATATATATATATATATATATATATACAGGGTGTTACTTAACAAGTGTTGGCAATGTTCCTCCGGTGGAAACGTAGCAATATATTTATTCGTTTTCGTACTTCACAGCACACTGAAAATATGCAACACGAATGTTTACTAGTTGCGTTCTCGATGCGTTTCCACTGCGATAGCAACACGGATTTGTTTACATATGTTTCCTATTTTTTTTTTAAGTTTACCGCTCAAAATTGAAACCGGTGAAAAGTAGGAACAGTCAACGTTTGTTGACGAAAAATAAAGTAGCTTCACGATTGAAGAAATCTTTCACATACAATCACCAAACAACTCGTCATAAATACATCATCAGAGGCGATGAAAAATTGCCCGAGATGGAATGTTGTCAGTTTTACCACATTCTCCGCGAATTCTAAGAACACACGACGTGAAAAATGGTTGACAAGTGCGCTACAAGAGCGATGACAAAATAAGAAGCTCGCATAATGGCCCCCATAGAAATGGGGGAAGATCGGGAGTCTTGTCGGCCGGCCTAATGTGCACTTTGCATGCTCCGCGTCGAGTTTATTTGATAGATGACTCCAGTTGCCCCCGGAGAAAAGCTGAGGTAATGGAAAACCCCTCCGAGCCTCCGCTCGCCTACCCGGCCAACAATCATTAATTGAATACGGGAAGCGGGACTTCTATTCTGGTGCAGTTTCCGACGTCGAGGCGGCTTCCTTACGTTCGGATGTGTATGTGTTTGCGTATTACATTTTGATAATAATAATAATAATACGGACGTAAAAAAAATTATGATTATTATATTATTCGTCTCCTTGAAGATCAAGAAACTTAAAAATTTCTTGGAATGCAACAGAGGGGTGCTCTGGAGACAAACAAAATCAAGGATGCCTCAACAGCCAGATACAAAAAAAAGCTCAGCGATATATGGAAATCAAAGCTGTCCGGTAAAAACAAGGTTTCTGCTACAAACAGCTTGGCAGTCCCAATAATCACTTACTCTTTCGGGGTGGTTCACTGGACGGTAAATGTCTCGATCTCGACAGATCCACAAGAAAAGAAATGAACATGAATCGGAGCCTGCCTCCAAATTGCTCGACACAGAGAATATACCTTCCTCGAACGCAGGGAGGCAGGGGTTTGCAAAGTTTGGAATACCACCACCATCAACAAACCTTGGAAATGGCAATAAGGATATTGAGAAGTGAAGACCCGCTTCTAAAAATGGTAGCTCATCATGAAATCAGGAATCAAGGAGCGTTCCTATTCAGAGCTGGACGGAGAGCGTTGGAAAAGCTCAGTATGACCGGCATATCAATTGAGCCTGAGCTAACAGGAACACCGATCACGCCGGCCGACCAAAGAAGACTGGGTAGACAGATAAGACAGACACAACTGAAGACACTACTCGAAGATCATATGAGTAAAAATCTGCACTCCATATATTACAGGAATTTGGAAGAACCGTCTACCTTACTTATGGCTAAAAATGTAAGTTCATATCACAACTATCCGAAACCTCATTGAATAAGTAAAACATGTTATAATAGGCGATTGTATGAGAGAATTGGTTTTTGGAGTGGCTAAGAAAAAAAGGTCATTACATCTTGAGCCCCGCCTAGGCACCAGAAGTCACCATAGCCAGAAGAGGGGAGCAGTCAACACAACTATGTGATTTCGAAGAGAGTAATTTTCCGGTGACTTCAAGCGATTTTACCCCAAATCTGTTCAATAAGTTATATAATATATATATATATATATATATATATATATATATATATATTTATATATATATATATATATATATATATAATATATAAATATATATATATATATATATATATAAATATATATATATATATATATATATATATCTTCTTCTTCAAGTGTCATGACCGTTGCGATCGTTGACTATGATGGGACCATGATGATGATGTTAAGTTGTCAATAAGATTAGCTACCATCACCTTATCCACAGCAGCTCGAAACAGTTGTGCTGTTGATTTCAAAAACCACGCTCTGAGATTTTTAAGCCACGAAGTTGTTCTCCTGCCTACGCTTCTTTTTCCCATTATCTTTCCTTGAATGATCAGATGAAGCAAGCCATATTTTTCTGGATGTTGCATAATGTGCCCGAAGTACTCAAGTTTTCGGCGTTTTATGGTAATGACTAGTTCCGTCGGCTTATTGAGTCGTCGAAGTACCTCTTCATTAGTGACTATCTATCCAGCTTATCTTCAGAATCCCTCTGTAGAACCACATTTCAAAAGATTCTATTTTCTTCAGCAGAGTATCTGTCAATGTCCAGGATTCAACCCCATACATGAGTATAGGAAAAACAGAACATCTCAGCATTCTTATTCTTAAATCAATATTAAGGTCGTGTGTGCAGAATGCTCTTTTCATATTTGTTAAAGTCATTCGTGCTTCACCTATTCTGCTCCTTATCTCTTCACTAGGATCCCACCTATCGTTGATAACACTTCCCAGGTAGAAGAGTTTATATACACGTTCGAGTTGGACACCATTCACATAAATTCCGTTATTTTGAAAGTTGCCATTTTTATTTATTATCATATATTTGGTCTTGCTGCTGTTCAATGTTAAGCTATATTTACTGCAATAAAAAGTTACCCTTTTCATAAGGTTATATATATATATATATATATATATATATATATATATATATATATATATATATATATATATATATATATATATATATATATATATAATATAGCACACTTATCAAATAACACCCTATATAAATGTTTTATATGGTATAGGAGTTATACCAAACCGAATACAAATATTCGAAAGGAATTTCAGGTGGTATGTATCTAAAGTATCGAAGACAGTGTATATACTTCAGTCTCGAAGTTGCATTTCCGTTTCTCTCGTAAAATACTTTCCATGTTCCGATTAGAGCGGAGCACCTCAGCCTAGCTTGGCGTGGAAATGGCCGACCGTAAAATGAATAAATAAGCGCCTTTCCATCATTGCGCCCAAAGTTAATTCCGTTTATACTGGAACCATTAACATTTAGGAGTTCGTGAGCCGGAAGATTAAAACGATTTATCCGGATTTGACTTACTCTCTTTTTGAAAATAATTACTTTCGATAGAAAAATTAGAAAACAGCAATAGTTGCAGATGGAGTACTGGCGTCAGAAAAAATTGTTTTTGAATTTTAGTTTTATTCTTTACAAGCGACCTGTCATGGCTTCGCGCGAAAACTTTTATTTTACTGGCTGGAGTACACTAATAGACACGGAACCAGCACACCCTGCGCCCGACGCCCACTACCAACTGCTATACCTCTGCCTTTTAAGTCTCTGATATCTTCTAAGATATCCATTTCAATGAAATGCTGTTAAAGGCAGTTTTGATCTACATAAAATGTATAACGTTTGTAATGTATTCAATTTGGTAAGAATAATAGGTTCTTTTTCGTCTAGGTTCCCGGTCACTCGGGAATTAATGGAGATGCCGATTTACTCACCAGAAAAGGAGCACAAACGCCACTTACTGGCCCAGAACCTTTCTGTGGTTTAGGTCAATACACCTATAAGATAGAGTTTCGAGAGAAGAGGGAAACCGAAAGAGAACCACTCTAGCGGAATCTTCCAGGGATGGATCACTCCGAAAAGTTTCTCTGGAACTTCAAAATTGCAAGATCCAAAGGATATCTGGATCTCAGTAAGAATAAACTACACCTCCTCACCGGCTTCCTTATAGGACACTGTCGCCTCAGGAAGCATCTGATGAGAAATGGTTTATCAGAAACTGACGAGTGTAGATTCTGTGAGGAGAAGGAGGAGGAAACTCCTATTCACCTGGCTACAGAATGCCTCGCCAGTGCAAGCCAACAAAAGAAATGCGTTGGTCAAGAAACTTGTAGAAGTGAGGACATAACCTCCTTGAAGCCTTCTCAGATATAGAGTTCATTAATACTCTGGAACTAGAAGGCGAGCTGAGGATAGATGGCGTAGTACAGAAAACAGCTCTGATAGGGGGGTACAATAGACCATAAGGTCGCAGTACAACATAACTCCAAACTAAATAAACAAGTAAATGTGTTCAATTGGATAAGGAATAATACCATATTGTATAGAATAGCTTGATGAATAACACATATTTTTTTGTAATATGTAAAAGTTAAAAATGAAAACAATGAAGATGTTGATATGCTTGCGGTATATTTTGGAAGTTTTCAAAATGCGGCAATGGCACAAAGATTATATAGAACTCGATTTCCAAATTGGCGTTCACGCCATGCGAGAATTTGTTGGGCATATTTGAAGAAAATAAAGAATTTTCATCTGTAATTTATAGGGTCGAAGCTGCCAGTATTACGCAAATTTCGGACTAAACTAAAAAAAATATAGAGCACTGTATATTCTTTGTGCCAATGCCACATTTTGAAGAATTTCAAAATATACCGTCAGTGATATCAACAGCTTCATAGTTTGTAAAATGTATTTCAATCTTTTTCAATCCTTACTTCTGTGTGCCACAAAAACTTATTAAACTGCCACTATATGTATAATTTTAGTATTTGTTGACAAGTTGATTTTAGGCATATGATTTTCCTCCATGGCTTGCTCTTCATATACTGACTACATTGCACTTGCATATTATTACATTGGTTATTATGCTCCCACTCGATTTTTTTGAAGTTTTTGAAATAAGAATGTTATTTTTTTGAAAATCATGAAATTATTAAATTTCATCATTGATTCTTGGAAAAAATACAGATAAATGAAAAAAATACCGGTGTAATGGCATCTTTTTGAATCATATGATAACTAAATTTTCTTTCTTCGATATTTTAGGCTCACAATACATTTTTAAGGAAAAAAAGTTATGTTATTGCATTTAATTTTTTAGAGAAATTAGCAATTTTCTGTTATTATATCAAAAAACGCACTCTACCGGCATAACTAAAAATTTGACAGACCACAGATAAAATGTTTTCGATGAAGCAATAAATGCTTTTCCCAACGAGATTAACTTCGTTGAAATCCGTTCAGTCGTTCAGGAGTTACAGCTGTTTATTCAAAAAAACATTGAATCAACCCCCACCACTTCATTTCAATAGATACGTCAAAAAGGGTCAAATAAAAATGACTCAAATGAAGCTCAGCTTTAAAAAGAAAATATTTTTTTGGTATATTCACTAGATGAATTTCAGAAAAAAATCACTTTAAAAGTTTCAGATGGCGGCTACGCCCCCTGACGGCCATCTTAGAAACCTGAAAATAATTTCCAGGATTTTTTGTTGGCCACTTTGGTTATAAAATTTTTTACCGTAAGTCTCTACGACGTATAGTTTGTGAGATACAGCCGCGCGACTCTCTTAATCAGACACCCGGTACATATAAACCTTCCTCTTGAACCAATATATCTGATGCCGAAAACTGCATTAAAATCCGTTGAGTAGTTTGAAAGTTCTAACCGAACAGACAGCGGGAGCGACTTCATTTAATAAATAAAAAGATATGAATATAGAAACGATAGAAAATACAACTAATTAAATTGTGAAACTGTGCAATATTGTTTTTTTTTCGTAGAAAACAGAGAAAACTGTAGTAGTAGTGCTAAAAAGTATAGTGTATAACGATAGGAAATTAATTTATCATGAAACAACTTACATATATATATATATATATATATATATATATATATATATATATATATATATATATATATATATATATATATATATTAACTTCCAATATCTTTAGTGATGTAGCAAGATATCGGCAACCAATATTATTTTTCTACTCGATCTAAGAGCACAAAATTATTTTTTTTTGGGAAAGTTTTTCGAAACGGACAGTTTTCGATATTTATTAGAGTTTCGAAATGACATTATTTTAGGCACTAGTGCCTGAAAGTAAAAATGAAACGTTAAAAACAATGAACTGTTTGTCATCGGCTTCTTTCATAAAGCGTTATATTTCCAGCTTTGTAAATATTTTCGATTTCTTCAGCTTATATCCGACTGCTCTTCTTTTTAAAAATGCAATAAGGTTTGTGAATTTGCTTATATCTACGTTTTTGTTCAGGTAAATTATGATGCGGATCATCGAATATTCACTCCACAAAGTTGATGGCCTTAAGGTAGTGGATAACCTCAGGAAATAGGCTAGCAATACCTTTTCTCAACAAGTTTTTTTTTAACCCAGGTTTCAAAGTTGTGTAGGTGGTTTCGTATAATGTTTTCGATTTTTCGGGCACCTACATGGATAGCGCACTTTCATCAACTCGTTCAATATCCAAAGACTCGTCATTATCACTCATTTTTTGACGATTTTTTTACAAAACCTTGTAGGAAATACCGCGACGTTTCAAAGTGACAGAACCTTAACATTAAACAATGCATAAACAATGCCTTAGAAACAGATTAGCAGCTCACTTTTGAATATGTTTGAAACACAAATAAACGCATGGAAAATTGAATTCTCCGCTTTCACAAAAAATCTGGTATGAAATTCGTTGCGAAAAAAGTGTTTCAAGCACTCGACTCATTGTCCAACTCGGCTTTCGCCTCGTTGGACAATTTTGCGTCCGATGCTTCAAACACATTCATTTCGCAACTTGTTACATAAAAAGCCATTTCGGCTTGTCTGTACTATTACATGTATGTAATGTACATATAAACCTTCCCTTCGAATCAATCTATCTACTGCTGAAAACTGCATTGAAATCCGTTGAGTAGTTTAAAAGATCTAAGCAAACATACAGCGGAAGTCACTTCATTTTATACTATGTAATGATTATTTTCATAGCAAAACAACAGCATCATTCGTTCGTCACTAATTATTTATGCGTTCTTCTATCAACATTTGAATATTCTGTGAGAGTTACTGCGGAGAAAATGTTCAATTTCTTAGACATTCCAAAATTCAAACATTTTAACTGAATGCAACAAAGGAATTCGCATAAAATCCACCGAGAGTAAAGTCAACCGACTTTTTGCCCAGTGAAAAAAGAACCGACGACGTTGACAGACTGTTTTTCCGCCGCGGGCCGTCTCGGAAAAGTCCGCGGAAACTTAGCTCGGGGAAAAACACGCCGCCGTGGGCCGAGTTAAATGATAGCGACTCGTCGCGTAATTACCGCGCGAATTTTCCAAGACGTTGTTAATTTTATTGTGTTCCGTGCGGAATTTTTCGGGGTAATTGGGTTTGTTAAAATTTATAACGATCCGTAGCGAACAAGTTTAAGGATTTCCGTCACATGCCGACCGAATACTTTGATAATTCGCGCCGACATCAAAGAGACGACGATATTCCCGAAGGAAAATTGGAGATGCTTGAGATATTCCGCGTGGAAAGTTTCGGGACTGTTGCGTGGGGTAGTTTCCCCAAGGAAAACTTGGCGATATTGAGTAGCCACAGGGTGTAATTTATTAGATGACCGATGTGATTATTCTAGATCATATAAACATTTATAAATACTGGAGCAATGTGATATTCAATCCTATCTTGTAGATAGTTCTAAAGATTAAGAGAAAAAGAAGCAAAAAATTCTCATTCTCAATTTCAAAAACCGTTTCTGGAGAAATTTGAACCAATCAATTCATAAGTGATAACTCTAGAGATGATTAAATAAATTGGAGAGATTTTTGATAAAGATTGATATACTTTTTTCTAGAGAAATTCCTAAGGATCAATTGAAATAAGATATTCCTAAAAATTGGAAAGAGATAGTCTTGTGGAACGATTGTAAATTGAAATAACTGAGGCACAGAAGGATAGAGATATTCCTGAGGAACAGTTGAACAGAGATATTCCTACAAAACAATCGGACAGATATTTTTGCAGAACAATTGGACAGAGATATTCCTAAGAAAAATAGGACAGGGATATTCCTGAATAACAACTGAATAGAGATATATCTGAGAAACAATTGGACAGAGATATTCCTCAGGAACAATTAGAAATGAATATTTCTACCAAAAAGTTAGACAAAGATATTCCCGAAGAACAACTCGACCTAGATACTTCTACGGAACAATTGGACACAGACATTCCTGACGAACAATTATACAGAGTTATTTCTATCGAAAAGTTGGACAGATATGCCTGAAGAAAAACTTGACAGAGATACTTCTGCAGAACAATTAGACCTGAGGAACAGTAGGACAGAAATATTCCTGTGGAACAATTGGATAGAGGTATTCCTGAGAAAAAATTGGAGGCTCAACTGGAAATGCTCTGTTTTTTCTTGAAGATGGTTCTGAAGAATGATAAGAGTAGCAGGAAAATTTTCCCCAATGGAAAAGGATCAATATACATCCAGATATATTCCTGAGGAACAATAGGAAATTCTTGAGATATTTAAGTTGGTAAAAACCGAAAATTCTATCGTTTTTGTCCAACAAATCAATAATTGTGGAGATTACAGAAATGTTTGCAACATTGAAATATTATGGAATACAGCCAATAAGTATATTCTACATATTCTGGTTGGCTATGATTATTTATTTAAATCATTCCAGTAGAAGACATCATTCGACTCATTTTTTTCGTATTATATTAAAGCAGTTGAATTTATAAGAAGTTTAACGAACATTATTTAGCAGTTAAGACAAAAAAACATGTTAACTTCTCTTATAAATAAGACAATTTGCACGTCCAAGAAGCTGTTAAATGAGAGAAACTCTGAGAAGTTTTTCCACTCATTATGTAAGCATTACGTACTCCTTTTAATATGATATGTGCTAACAAGAATAATGTGAAAACGTGGTCTGAATGCAGAATTAGCCCCTTTGGGTCTTTGTGAAATATTCAGATTTCCACTTTCGGGAAAAGCCGTCATTCGAGAAACGACTTTCCGAGTAATGAAATTCTGTTGTGCAAAATTTATATTATCATCAAACTGTATCGAATTTTCTTTCAAAACTAGTAACCCCTCCAAGCAACAGCCCCTTGAAAAGAAACAATTAAATATATAATATCTCCTCTATGAATCAATTTCAAGAAGATAAATTTGGAAGATAAATAAAGCTAATAAAAGTAAATATTTTGATGGTATTCGTAACCCTGTAAAGTTTGTACAAGGTGGTGAGAAATCACCCCTTATTATATTCTACCTTAATGCGTCTACATTTGAATACTTTTTTAAGTCTTGGCTATATCTGGTAAAACTGTTAGTTTGGCAATAAAAAAATATTACTCATTTCTTTTTCACATAAATTAAAAAGGGTTATTGTTTGTTTGAAAAAAAATGAAGTAGATTTCTGTCATATGAGGTGATATTTTATTATAATTGTGCTGATTTTTCTGAAAAATTCATTCAAATATTTGAAATAGTTTGTATAACTAAATGAAACTTCATGAAAAGAACATCATTAGTCGAAAAATGTCGTGAATAGAAAATATCACAGAATAAATTGACCAATAATTATTGTACTACTATTTACCCTTAAACTACAAAAAAACGGACTAACAAAATATCAATAACAAAAATTGAAAGTTATTAGTAATAATTAAATTTTTGGGATAAAACCAACGAGAAATAGTAAATACATAATATGCAGATTAAATCTATCTTTAGAAAACGACTTCTTAAGTATGAAAATGCAAACATATTAAAAAGTTTTCAGGCAAAATACGATAAAACCGTCAAGAACTGTCATTTTATTAGCATCAATTTTCGGCCGAATTTCATTCTTCTAAATTCATTCATATCACCTGGGAACATGCTCCAGAGAAAGTTAAAATTACCCATTCACATAAATTCGAACATATGAAGATTAATGTTAGAATTTCACGAAGATTCATATTGTTTTCCCGGGACCATTGTCCCTGAATTGAATCTCAAGACGATCGTCGCCAACCTGGGGACAGTTACAATCCCGCAGTTTTTTCTCTTAATCATATTTCACTCGGCTCCTTTGATGTAACCGGGATAATTCCCCCACCTCTAGGCCAAGACGCGCGCCGAACTTTGTCCGTTAATCTTACTTCCTAAGCCCTCCGTAGGGTGCTAGAGCTAATGAATTATAAGTTGTTTACACTCTAGCCATAAGGAAATTCGTAATCCTTCAGAACAATTGAATTAGTAGTTTGGCGTACTAACCCTTAAATATTGAATCTGCACGGCAGTTGTGTGTTTGTAGGTATTCTCCCTCTCTTAACGAGAAAACGGAATACTTTAGTGGCAGATTTGCCATGCGATGGGCTAATTTACGATAAAAGGTTTGCTGAAATTATCTGTGTCAACATGATTCGAATAGGAATTAGGTCGAACGCTTTTGATGAATCAAATTTTGTATACGGATACAGACTCTTTCATTTATAAAATGCCGTTTAATAAATCTAAGCAAGCCATCGAACTCGTAACTATGACCTTTTCTTATTAGACTATTTTACTATCGATTAGGCGTTGATCATCCAATTATTTCCCACTTGAAATGAAATTTTCACTTACTTTTGCACTGCCAAAATTGATGTTAGTGCGGATGGTACGTTGATGTAAGGGTTGAATTGGACGAGCATTGTTTCCTAGAGGGGCCTTCGGTGCATCTTCAGATCCCTGCATCAGTTTTCTGAGCTGGTATAGCTGAAAATACATAAAAATTTCTACAATAATTGAAAAACGACAGTTTTTTTATTGAATTCATTTTTATATAATTATTAATATAAATTGGAAAGCACGTGGAATGTATACGAATAAGTAATTTTTTTCGAAGCGTCCATCAAATTTAAAGTATAAAAATAATACTATATTGCAAACTAAGCAATTCTATATATAATTCTGTCTCTAGGCATAACTGAGCTATAAATTCTGTTCATAGATATAAATTCTCTTTAAATCTAGTTAAAATATTCCAATTTTGTGAATCACTTCGTAAGATTCAATCACAGAATATAGTTTTTAAAATGACAGTTTCAGATGAAGCAGGGATTCCTAATTAGTTACAGTTTCAGCCCTCCGTAGACGTCACACTGTTTTCCCTCGAATTTCCATGATTTTCAGGTTGAGGAGTAGCGTGCTCAAGAGAAGGGAGACGAACATGCGGTAAATATTCATAATTTCAAGTTTCTTCGTGAAAAGTGTCTGCGGAAAAGTGGAAAGCAAGCATTTAATATACATCACTTCTGGCGCGGAATACTTTTAAGGCTGAATTTCACGTTGAGTGGAAAACTCGTTGCTTCTCAAACTTGAATACATACTCTCAAGAAACTAGAATCAATCTAGAGCAGAAATAAGGTTTCACTTTATTTCAGATCGATACGTAATAAAACTGACATCAAGTCTCAGATCGGCCTAAATTACTGTTGTTAACGACCGAAATAATTGCGGAAAAGTGAAAAATAATTTAGTTGGAAAAACTGAATTGAACAAGTAGCAATTAAACTCAAATCGACTGTAGACCATATCACAGTTTCAATCAGGGTGATATGGTGATATGATATTTGATTGCTGAATTCTTCAATGAATTTAGAAAACATTTCAATCTTATCCATTAAAAAAAAATTGAATAAGAAATTTGTTGAATTTTCTCATTTTAATTGTTTTAGATGCGTTTCAGAAAGAATATCACGTTTGTAATCTATGTCAAGATTCATTGCATACATTATAGGCCAGTCAGTTTAGACATTGAAAATCGAACATTTAACAATAATTCCAAAAGTTTCTGAACTTTGGTCAACTTTTCGAGTAAAATGGTCTCGAAATAATTACAAAAGATCTGAAACTTGGTTGCAGATTTAGAAAACATCTATTCTGATGCATTTGCACATTTGCAATTTTGTACGCGGTCCGGAACATTATGCAATTTGCAAAAATATAAAAATCCAAAAATCATATATTTGCAAATTGCATAACGTTCCGGACCGCGTACAAGATTGCAAATTGAAAAATGCATCAGAATAGATATTTTCTGAATTTACAACCAAGTTTCAAAACTTATGTAATTATTTCGAGATCATTTTGCCCGAAAAAATGACCACGAATTGAAAAAATTATAAATAAACATATTCCGGTCAACGTAAAAGGTTGTTAATTTATAAAACTGTTCGGTATATTTTTCCGAAGTATCTATCAAGTTTCCAGACCTTTTAAAATTTTTTCGGTCAGGTTATCAAAGAAAAACGTTAATATTGAATTAAAAAAAATGTTCCGTACCCTTAAATTGGTTGCAAATTTGATACGTGATATGAAATAATATTTTTAATACTACTCCAAGTTTGCAGAACTTTTGGAATTTTTTTCACAAGCATGAGGCGAAATTCAATGTTATTGCAATTTTAACAATGTTCCGAACTTCGGAAAAAGTTGCAAAATTTCATAGTTTGCTTTTATCTCTTTTCCGAGCCTACATTAAAGTTTGAAAACTTTTGGAATTGTTGTCAATTGATTATCTAAACTGACTGGCCTATTACTTTATAGAACTTCGATTTTGGAAGACATTTTAGCTAAATTTGTATTGCTTGAGTTCTTTACATTAGTTAGACCGCTATAAGGCAGCTATCTAGATTGGGTTAAAATTTTTTTGAAGATAATTCAAAAACTCATAGTGGTTTACGTAGAAACGTATCAAAATAAACTGCGCTAACTGAAAAATCAAGCGACAGGCAACTTCCTAATTCTAAAAGCTGCGTGAGTCCCTCACACCCAGCGATCATTTATTTTAATAAACATAGCAACAAACAAAAGAATCGTGATTTTATTGCTCAGGGGTGTAGACGTTAATTGGATATTCCATTAGCGGCCTTGATATTTTATTATATTTTCAACGGTGGATACAATTAATAGAGATAAATTGCCATAGAGGAGATCCATTAATTCCCGATGGTTGCTTTGTTGAACGGAATGCACATACGGACAGAGGGCCGTTTTATAAACCGTGAAAAGCGATATATCACGGTGCATTCGTACGAGGAGGAATATTCGTTACAATTACGAATTAATCAATTAAATTCTTAGGAGAGGAAATATTGTTGTCTCGGAAAAATGGGGCATGAAGCCTGGGCGAATTTTAGTGTTAAATACGGGCAGGGCCAGATTTACCCTGTCCGAGCCCCTAGGCAACAACCCTGTACGGGCGCCAGGTTTTTTCAAGTTGATAAAGGGATGTAAGTAACTTCCAGATGATCGACTCCAGGTATCCTGTTTCTTGAAAGTCTTATGGGATATTGTAACAACATGGTTACTTTGACTTGATGCTGCCGCATCACCTTACTTGACTCGTCAGCTTTATTGAAATGGTCTTAATGAATAGGTTATAGATAAGTGATGAATGAAGATCTAGGTTGCATGATGGGCTAGGAAAGAGAAATGAGACAGGACGCGATTATTTTAAATTTAAACTTGTAAGACGAAAAAAAAACAGTTTTGTGAAGTACAAATTGGAAAAAGTCAACTTCCAAGATATTCATTGTTTTTGTAAATTTAAATATTAACTTTTCTAACTTTTTTAGAAACAGAATCGTTTAAAACATCTTGAAAATGATGTATTAGAAAGGGTCAACCCCTTTCTAATACATAATTTTCATTTGGCATTTTTGTCAATGAATTCAAACAGTTCTGGGACGAAGACAGTTTTTTAGTTCTACTACTCTATACTAGATGGTTCTGTATTTATGAAGTATTTCATCAATTGACAACATGCGTCGAAAGAGAGCAATAATATTGTTGAAGAATTTCATACAAATTTTCAAATGAAATTTATTTTTTCTAGGGCCCCTGGGCAGTTGCCTATTCTGCCTAATAGTCAATCCGGCCCTGAATACGGGGTAGACCCAGAAAATTGCGACTATGTTAGTTGATTTCATTGCTGATTGATTGAAGTTTGAACATTTGTCAATCAGACAATATAATATATGATTAATTAACAATAGGTACTCTATGTTTCTCATATAGAAAAGGTGACCTTGTTCATTTATCAAAAAAGAAGCGATTCCCTTTTGCATGAGGTACGTATCCTTGAAAATTATTTTTTTATCCTCCATAAATATGCTTTTAAATAGGAAAATAATGGAACAGATTAAATTCATTCCAGAAATAATTTTTCACACGATGACCCCATTGTGTATTTAAACATTGACAACTTATGGTTGTTTTGAGAACCAATACGTTAAAATTGCATAATAATTGAGATTTTATAGCTTCTATGCTTTAATAATCTGTTTCTTGATCAATATTATAAGAAAAATATGATGAAAACACGATGTTTTACCAAATCATGGCTTCATGAGATAGAACTAAACATCTACATACTAATATCTTGAATCTAAGTTTGCAAAAACTTTAGTACCTAAGGAAAACAATTATAAATTAAATAGTGGGGTCATGAGTAGGTCATGCTTCAAAGAACTTGTACCAACTACATCAGATATTGAATATATTTAGTAGGGTGTAACGGTTTGAGTCTATTTATTCATTTGATAAGCTATCAGAAATCTTATACCAGTTAGATTTCCTAAAGTTCAATTTCAATCCTACACTTCCTAAAGTAAAATATGTAGAATTGAATTAAATGAATAATTTTTATCTAATATATGATTGGAATAATTAGAATGCCTTTCATTGCTTTAAAAACAAAACTTATGTTCAGTGTTTCAATTATTTCAATCGTTTATTAGATGAGAGTCATTCATTCAACACAGATCTCTATATTTTACATAAAAACAGCAGAGGATTGAAATTGAAAATGTGGGAAGCCTTAGAACTTATTAAATGAATAAATGGACCAACATTATTTTTTCCATGTGAATATACAGGGTGGGGCACCCCATACGACACGGTCTCTCTACACCAAACCATTAATTTTTTCGGGAATTTCTTCATTTTGTAATATGTATATTGATCAAGTCTACAAAGTGAGTCTACTAGGTGGCTCAAAAAAGTGTGACATATCAAAGTTGTGTTTCTCTAAATGGAACACCTTGTTTGTCGTTACACTTTTGAATAGATCAGGAAAAAATAATATGATTTCATAGAAAGTACAATGTACCTAACTATAACCGTTCTCGATTAATTGGAAACTAAATAACATCGAAATGTATAGAAATCATTCCTTCGAATTCTGATCAAGCATGAAACAGGTTTGGGCTATTGATTTCGATAAAACCCATTCATCAATATTATACAGGATATTCAAAAATCATTGTCACTTTTTCATAATTTCGGATAAAGATAACTTCGTTATTTCAAATAGAACAACCCTATATTTTTTTGGTCTGAACAATATTAAATTCAATTATCTTCCATTTCATATTGGGGTTCCCTATACCTAACCTTAATAGTTTTTAAGATATTGGCTTTTTCAAATAGTAGTTCCCATTTCAATGCATTCTTTGAATCAAGATAGCTTTTAAATAACATTTATTTGATTTGCTCACAGAATTCTTATCCATATCAAACACTACTTTGATATGTCACATTTTTTTGAACCACCCAGTAGACCCCAAAATAATTTTCTTAGCCTTGATCAAGAAAATAAAAGAAATTCCCGAAAAAATTAATGGTTTGGTGTAGAGGGACCGCGTCGTATGGGGTGCCCTGCCCTGTATATAATATCTGATGTAGTTTGTACAAGTTTTCTCGAAGGATGACCTATCCATCAGCCCTCCATTCAATTTCTTGTTGTAATCATTTTTCTTATGTACTTAAATCTATGTGTAGTGGCATACCAAGATTTCATTATTGAGTCTGATGAAGCCATCGCTTCGTAATCCGTAAAGAACCTTAGCTACACTATATAGACAAACAACAACATCGTCAGACAAATTCTGCGACGCTTTTTGCGTTTCGAAAATCGTCAAAATCTCTGCCGCCTCCTCGCTGCATTCGCCGCCAGTTATTTACGCTTAATTCAGCAAAGGAGCAGCAAAGGCGTAAATCAAGTCGTCGTTCTTACCTCGTGCTTCGTAATATAAATGGGCTTATTAAGCAGGATCCAAACTGTAGTCTCCCAACAGCCGGGGTGGGTCGTCGAGCCCTCGTACGTCATGAAGTGTTCTGTGTCTGGCAGTATGGTTCTTAGGGATAGATGTTTTATAGGCGTCGAGGCCCCTGGAATCAGAAACGGAAAAACAGATAATTCAGCGCACGTGTTTGTACCACTGTGAGTGCGTGTGTGTGAATGCAACCTGCAAGTGTCAGAATTATCGTCGAGGTTCATGAAAAATGCAACGCTCGTTATGTTACGGTGGAAATGTGAAGACGTTACACCAAATGGTGAAAACCTACTCGAAGTTTGAGCAGCTTTTCAGAAACATAGAGTGAATTTTTTTTAATACATAATTTTTCAATTAACAATCAAATTTTTAATGTTTGTCATAGAAAAAAGGTCAGAAATTTCCAAATCACAGTGTTTGTTGATGAAAATTTTCCAATTCATTTAAATATACGAATAAATAGAGTCCTCGGTAGACCAGCGGAAAGGTATACCACTTGCACCGTTTGTAAACCGAGGATTGTGGGTTCGAGTCCCACCTTGCTCTTGGGTGTTGTGTATATCCGGAATTTAGTGGTTCTATATATATGATTAAATTGTTGGATAATGTACATCGTTTACAAGCCCATTGGCCGTTCGGAACCGGCGTTAAACTGTACGTCCCTCGAGTTGAAAAAAAATACGAATAAATAGTATTTAACATTTGAGGAATTAGTAAATTTTCAAAACAGCGGTTATACTAGTACTAACATCGAAATTTCGACGTCATTAGATTAAGTACAAAAAGATATTCTTTGTCAAATATCAACTGGTACTCGAAAGAGGGGTACACCAACAGCGCGCTTTAAGGATCAAATAGAAGAAGATCTGAGAACTTTAGAAGTTAGGAACTGGAAGATTATGGAGGGCGTCAATAATGATGATGAACGTCTCAAGAATCCTGCTTCTTGATGAATGTATTAACAGAAACGTTTTTTGAATATCGATATGCTTTATTGTCTTTAAAATTGTACAATTTATTGACAAAGCGTAAAACTAAATAATGTAAAATATAGAAACAAAAATACATCAAGCCAAAATATTCAAGAATTAAACAATGTAAACATAGAAATAAAAACACATCGAAGCATATTTCCATACAAAATATATACAAACTTCACAATAGAATCGAGAGTGACAAATCCTCCTCAAATCGAAGTTGATGCCCGTTTTTATTCAATATTTCAGAATAGTAGTCCTCTATAGAGTAATAAGGTCTATCAAGATAATAAGATTTTGTTCGTTCCCGAAAATTGGCCAGGGAAGTTACAGATTTTAATTCCTCTGGAAGGTCATTGTAAATTTTCTTAGCACTGTAAATGATGGATTTTTTTGTTATTTCAGAGGAAGGAATAGGGAGGTGAACATGATGTCCCGAAGATCTGGTGGAATACCCGTGCTGTGACACGTAAATGAAGGGTAAGGCATGAAAATACTTATGAATCAAACACACAGATTCAAGTGAATATAAATCAGGAAGCGTTAAAATTCTAGTTTTCTTGAAATAATTTTACGTTGAAATAGACACCGCGATTCCACGCTAGAAACGATACATCACTTTTGGTCTTCTATGATTAATGAGTTGCGCATTAAGAAGGAGAGTAGCTAGGTAATGTGGGATTAACCATCGCTCGCTCTTTTGATAGCTGGTGATCGAACTATCAACATCGTTAATTATTGAAATTATATTCATACCTAATAAATTGAAAGTTTGTTAATTTGTATTAAAATTTGTTAATTATCTGTGGCATCTGATATTGATGGTAAGTTGTGAAAAGAAAAATATCTATTTCGTATTAATGCATTATCCTGAAAATCTGAGTTGATTGCTTATTTCATTTTTCCGCCATTTCGTTTTTTTTTCATTTACCTATATTAAATTATCTATCTTTAAATATTGAAATAATCATCTCGCATTTCCTTATTTAAAAGATCTCTAATTCATTTGCTTGCTTAATTCTCTCAATTTAACACAAGATTTTTGTAGGTTAGCGATGACAAATTTCGCTTGGTCATACCTTGTGTCCAGTTTAATGTTGGAACATGTGCTGTCTTTCTTAGCATTTTTGCTTGAGACAAATCTAAATGTTTATTTGAATTGGCCATCGATACCCTACAGATATCTTGGAACATATTTAGTTTGAGATTGTATGTTGATTTGCCCCGAATTATTTTAGTCACCTGGTTTGGAGTTGAAAATTCACCTAATTTGAAGTTGAAAATCCACCTGGTTTGGAGTGGAAAATTCACCTGATTTGGAGTCAACAAAAGAAACCTAGGACTAACATCCACCTTGGCAAACCACAGCTGAACCAGGGCAGAAGTCGAGTACCATATACATAGGGAAAACGTCGATAGAAAATTATATAACAAGAAAAGATAAGTCTCATATTATATGTAAAAAAGGATAGTAAATACCTTTCATTTTACTGTGTTATTATTATTGAGAACAACTGAGAACCTATAAATGTTAACCAACCTCCCTGCTAGTCAGGGCACATAAATATTATCTTTTTCAAAAGGAGGTTGGTTACAATACATGTAATGAATTGCTCTCTTCTGCTATTTGAGAATAGTGTCAAGTTGTAAAGAATTGCATGAGCCACAGAAAGGAAGACCATAACGAAGATGAGACTCGAACAATGCAAAATAGGCAATTCTTGTAGATGCCGAATCTAATTTACTTGAGATGGATTTAATGGTAAAACAGGCCGATGTTAATTTTTTAGTTTAGACATGCATTTAGGAGGCTGATTTTCACTTAGACAACAATTTCAACGTTCTAGCATAACAGCACGATATACATTCTCATTAAAAACAAAATTAACGGACAGAATCCATCTTTTGGAGGTGAGATAAGAATATCAACAACGAATCAGGCAATTCAAGAGCGTAATATTTCATTTCTCGAGTTTTCTTCTAATATAACCCTGAGAGTAAACACGTGGATCGTCATGATATTATGCATAGAATGTTCGTCTACGCCCTACACACTACGATCATTTGCAATTCATCGCAGAGAAACGCAGGCAGCCGGGTTCCGAATGTCTTACCGCCGACTGGATAAAGAACACAGAGCAACGTGTCAGCCGTTTACAAATGGCCCCAGTTTTCGTATTCGGCCCCTTTAAAAATGACGTCCATTACGCTTCAGACGTTACGCTGGATCGCTAAAAAGGGTTGCCCGTCTCTTATTCGCGTGTAGCTCGCGAAAATTTATTCTCCTTCATAAGGTCGTGATTTATTAGAAGAAAAAATTTCATTTTTCCATCTGCCACGCGTTTCGATTTTCCAGAAATCTTGTATTCTCTCGTTTGATTGATGCGAAACAGACCGTATACCAAGGAACTTTCCTTGGTATACGGTCTGTTTCGCATCAATCAAACGAGAGAATACAAGATTTCTGGAAAATCGAAACGCGTGGCAGATGGAAAAATGAAAAAAAAAAGTTGCAGTATCGCAATTATAACTGGAGTTTAGTAAAAAGGAGGACACACTGAAAAATTGGGACGGCGTGAAGAGTGAATAAAGGTTGGAAATCACACGAAACCATTCAGAATTCTCAACAACCACTAGGAAGAATTTACCCTAATTCGATCAATCTATGTTGATGAAGACACCTCAGGTTCCGTTTTAATGAACGAAGGCGTTCTTCAGGGCCCTATCAATTTCCCTTTATTATTTCTTATATTCATCACGAGAGTCGTCGTGGGATAACGCATTGGAACGAATTTCCTTTCACTATATATTATCTTTAAATAGGTCGAAAAATTGAATAAATTAACAACGTTCTAGAGTAATTAAATGAAAGAAATCAGAATTCTTTATGATATATATTACTTCAGGATTAAATGGAAACTTTTCGAAATGGTGATAGTTTCAGGAGTGCAGAATTATTTCAGAATTTAGTATATAGGGTGTCCCAATTTATTTATATATCATAATGTACCGTTTGCCCTTGAGGAAAGTTGAAAGTTTTGGAATATAGACCCTCATAGACACTGTGAGTAAAAGATCGGAAACTATCATCAACTATAAATTCCCAAGGACATGACGGGACGTACGATAGATGTCTCTTTTTATAGATTTATACGAGAGCAGATTCTGAGGGGAGAAGAAGGGTACTCCTGTTCACCTGGTCACATAATGCCTCGCTGTTGCAAGCCAACGGAAAGAATGCTATGACAAGATACTTATAGGAGTGGGGACGTAATCTCCTTGAAGCTTTCCCAGATATTGAAGTTCATTAATACTCTGGAACTAGAAGGCGAGCACCAAGCTAGTTAGCGAAGTACTTAGGTACGCTGGCTAGTATTTGGGAGATTTCGGGTTCGAAGCCCGGGGTCTGCCATGAGTTTTTTCAGAGGTTTCCCCATGGCGTTAAGTAAGTCACTGCTTGCATACTTGCGAATATTGGGCCAGTATTATCCTCTGAACCCTACATACACTTCCTCTCTGCCATAAATATCCTGTCTCACCCATCTTTAATGCACTTGTACATAAGAGTGTACACTCTGATCAGACTGATGGAGTTCCTTTCCATAACTCAAGCTGCAAGGAAGAACGAAATAACGCGCCACACAACACAATGCAACTAATGCCATGATTAATAAAACACCACCAGGATTCGACCTCCCTCGAGAAACATGGACTGCTCTCAATAGGATTATAATAGGTCGTGGAAACTGTGGGGACTCCCATCACAGGTGGAATATGGCCCCTTCCCCTGAGTGCGATTGCATAGCTGCAAGCATCGCACCACATCGTTGCCGATTGCCCTTTCAGAAGATTGCTGGGAATACTGAAGACTTCGCCCTTGCAACACCAGATTCGATTGACTACGTAAATAAGTTAGACATTAGATTGTGAACTGTAACTTGCATCATATTGTGTACAATGCCATACGCTAAATAAATAAATACTCAAGCTGCCAGCTTCCCTGACACATACTTCAGGGAGGAATGAAACACGTGGCCTCATTTTTTAGTAGGTGAGTTGTAGATGGCGCAGTAGTGAACACAGTTCTGATTTGGGGCACAGATAAATAAATTAAGAAAACGGTGTCATGGGACACCAGGTAGGAATGAAGTTTTTTCGGATAATATAGAAGGACCACAATTTGCGAAAACGAAACATGTGCGTGTCGGGGCGCACGACAGAAGTTATAAATTATACTATAGTCGGGTCGGGCTGACATTTGAAGAAAAAAAAAGAGTAGCTGCAATTTTATGACTGATTTGAGGGCGTAATATCATATTAAGATCTATTTTATGAAATGCAACGATTTTCAAGTCGGGAAAATTGTTTATAACAACGTTTTTGTACAAAAAAAGCGTATGTTTTCAATTTTTCGATTATATTTCGGAAACTATAGGTTATGGAGAAAAGTGCTTCATAGGCCAAATAATTGTCATTGAAAAACCTTCCAAACTAGACCTGCTAAATCAAAATCGATTAATTTGTTTAAAAGTTATAGCAAATTTAAGGTTAAAAAGGCGGTTTTTTTCAAATTATAATAAACAAATAATTGAACATTTTATTGTTTCATTAAGGCCGTAAAAGTGTGAGTTTTCATGTATTTAAAAAGTGTGCGCAAGGTGGGCGATGTGCTATGAATAGTTGTTGCACAATTCTATTTGTTTATCCCGTTTTTGTGAAATGGACCCAATTTCAACCGTTTATTGTGGGAAAAATTATCAAATTACAGACCTCTAGGAGGTCTCATTTTAAAGGTAATACAATCTACTTGTAATCGCCAATCTCAGAAAGTTAATTGTTTTCTGGAAACTATTCAAAAATTAGCAATAAACAAATGTTACATTTTGAACCGTTTTTTGTTTATAAATAAATACGATAATTTGCAAAGTATAAGGAATATGTGTTCACCAGTAGTACCATTGGAAAGCTGTTAAAAAAACACACATTGAAAAAAAAAGAAAGTTTCTACGACCTCTAGGAACCAAGATAGCTTTTTTTTTTTTTTTAAATCATTACTCCGTTTTTTATTAACATTTTGAGCTGAAATTTTCACATTTGGTAGGCGACATTTCCAACTTTATGATCCGACATTTTGCATAAACTTTCGTTGTTAATTATTTAGTTCCGAGAGCAATACATCAAGGTAACATTCTCTGCGCTTCACGAGAGCCGAGTGGTGGGGGTGAGAGAAAGTCGCAGCGCCTGAATTTCTCGCGCGCGATGCGGAGCTTCAAAATCGAGCGGACAAAAAAAATTCGCATTATCTCGGGTTCTAATTATCGTAGAACCTTCTTTTTTTTTAATCTGGGGTAGCTCGACGAAAAAATAACAATGGCGCAATTTTCATATACTCAAAATGTATTTAAACTGCGGAAAAAAGTGTTGCTTAAATAATTCATTGATTTATCGCGGGTTTTTTTGCATTATTAATAATTCTGAAAATTTTCTGTTATGCATGACTACAATATAGTATACTTCAAGTGAAAATATAGCTTCACCACAGCTTAATTGAACTATTAACAAGAATACAGTTTGTGTAAGGAATAATATTTATATACTTTTGACGACCGTACTTCTTATTTGATTTGGTCTGTGATGCTGCGTGAGAAATATGAAGCCGATCATCAAATTTCTTTTGTTTTTTTTTTAATGTGTGTTTTTTAACAGCTTTCCAATGGTACTACTGGTGAACACATATTCCTTATACTTTGCAAATTATCGTATTTATTTATAAACAAAAAACGGTTCAGAATGTAACATTTGTTTATTGCTAATTTTTAAATAGTTTTCGAAAAAAAATTAACTTTCTGAGATTGGCGACTACAAGTAGACTGTATTACCTTTAAAATGAGACCTCCTAGAGGTCTGTAAGTTGATAACTTTTCCCACAATAAACGGTTGAAATTGGGTCCATTTTACAAAAACGGGATAAACAAATAGAATTGTGCAACAACTATTCATAGCACATCGCCCACCTTGCGCACACTTTTTAAATACATGAAAACTCACACTTTTACGGCCTTAATGAAATAATAAAATGTTTAATTATTTGTTTATTATAATTTGAAAAAAACCGCCTTTTTAGCCTTAAATTTGCTATAACTTTTAAACAAATTAATCGATTTTGATTTAGCAGGTCTAGTTTCGAAGGTTTTTCAATGACAATTATTTGGCCTATAAAGCACTTTTCTCCATAACCTATAGTTTCTGAAATATAATCGAAAAATTGAAAAATTACGCTTTTTTTGCACAAAAACGTTGTTATAAACAATTTTCCAGACTTGAAAATCGTTGCATTTCATAAAATAGAACTTAATATGATATTACGCCCTCAAATCAGTCATAAAATTGCAGCTACTCTTTTTTATCATTTTTTGATAATTTTCATGTCAGTCCGACTCGACTACTAATCCAAGTTGAAATAATTAATATTGAAATGTGGGGCCAAGAGCTTTTACGAGATTGTGAATAAAAAAATGAAAAAAGCCAGGAGTAACTTCTGGGATTCGAACCCAGAAATACGGCACACCAGGGTTCAGTACTTAGACCACTCGGTTGTCAACGCAATGCAAAAAATTAGACGCAAGAGTGTATATAACGAGAGGATAACGTATCACCACGCTATATAATTGAATATAAACCTACAATACGTAATCATTATTTTATGGAACAAATTTGTAAAACTTTATCTTTTCATTATGCCATATCTGATTCCTATCGTAATCTGTTCTTTTATGCATATAACTTATACAAAATTATTTCGATGTTTCACATCTGACGTTTTCGAGTTGCTTGTACATGAATTAATGAGTACATATAATGCATTGGCGATTGACGTGGTGGAGTGGAATCAGAAAGAGAAGGGATGAGAGAACGGAAAGAAAGAGAGAGAAAGAGAAAGGTATACAATATTCGCTTGTGTTAACTAAAAGCGTGACTTTCGTCAGTCTACTTCCGTCACACTTTTAGTCTCGCATATTTTTTAGTTTGGTCTCGGAGCGAAATCCCTATCTCCTCCAAGCCTGCCGTAAGGAACTTCGTACCAATAAATAAAATTACGCGAGGATATGAGTTTTTTCTATTCTTAACGTCGGGAATATACAGACGCTCGCATACAAATAGCGAATAAAAGATCGGAAACTATCATCAACTATAAATTCCCTAGGACATGACGGGGCGTACGATAGATAACTCTTTATGAATTATTCGTCGGAAGAACCGCCGACGCGGTGTAATTACGTAGATAACGGTTCCCGAATCACCGTAAACAAGCGTCAAACTTGCCTTTCGTCCGTTTTTCGCGCAACATTATGTCTGTAAGCGCGTAGATAAAAATTTTGCCGCCCGCTTCGAATTCCATAACGCCGCGGTCAGCGGTCGTCCGACCGCATCAATCTCCCGGGGGTGGCGGCGTCGCGGGAATTTTTGCAGCCGCGATTTAATTGCCACGATCGCGATAATTCGTCCGGCACGTGCTTCCGAGTTTTTCAAAGCGCGCAGAATTGAACCGACGGTTTGTGTTACGTATACGGGGGTCGTTGGACAATTATTAGATAATAATAATACTTTGAGTTTCGATATATATAGAAAACCAACTTTCACGGATATATGTATTCTGTCGGATTCAAATCATCCTCTTTTCCATAAACACTAATCTTTTTACTCAATGATCCACAGAGCGTTTTCAATTTTATTATCCGTACCAAATTTAGCAAAAGAAATTTCGACTATAAAAATAATTGCTCCAAATAATGGTTTTCATACAAGTCTGATAGATAAAATGATAAAGGAGAAACGTAGTCAACTAGCATACAACAGCACATATCCTCAATTGAAAGTAGAAAAAACGGAAAAATTCACATCTTTAACATATTTTGGTACTCCTAACAGGAAAAGTTGCTAATGTCATACCTATATAATATTAAAATTGCTTTCAAATCTAGGACAAAACTCTCAGGATTTTTATTCAATGCCAAAGATATCTCTTAAAAATTTGAAAGTTCAGGAGTTTATAGGTTGAGTTGTCGTGTATGTAAAGGAGTGTATAAAGGTCAGACTGCTCGATCGTTCAAGACAAGATTTAAAGAACACCATCAATCTTTTTCGAAAAATAAAACGGATTCAACGTTTTCAAATCATTGCCGTGAAAACCGCCACCCCTTTCCACAAATAGATAATTTTCAAATTATGCACAAATTGCCGAAGGGAACCAAACTTACTTACTTAGAATCATTAGAAATTTTTAAACTCAGTCATAATGCAAAAGATATCTTGCTGAACGATCAGATTGACTTGATATATTCTCCTATATTTAGTGTATTCAAACAATAATGATTTTTCTAAAAACATTTTATTGCACCAATTCGGGAAATTCACTTCTATTAGTCCTTTTTGAAATGTGTTCCTCTTGTCTATTTAGGTACCTGCAATAAATTATCACGTAGTAAAGACGGATTCCATCAACTATATATATATATATATATATATATATATATATATATATATATATATATATATATATATATATATATATATATACAGGGTGATTCATTAATATGTGTAACTATTTTAACGGGAAAATTTTGAACTTCAAATATGAAGATCTAACCCAATTTGCTTATACAAAATATTTCTCCTTACTGATTCACAGGGTGTTTCATTTAAATTATTGGAAATTAATTCTGTTCATTACTTTAATGCTACTTGACATTTCTTTCTAATATTAAGCAGTAAGTTGAAGTAGTTTGGGACACATCAAATAATAGTAAAGAAGACTTTCTCGCTATCACCAGTGGCGTACGGCAGGGGCACGGGAAGAGTTCTCGTTTCCTAAATTCAACGCCACTGGCAAAATTCTCATTTTAGTATAATTTTTCGATTCTCCAATATTTTCTCTGTAAATAAGGCACTCTTTGTTCGTAACGCTAGAGCCACTATTTTTCGAGATATTTAACGTTGAACATATGGCTGCACAATTCTTTTGATTTTTATGTACTTTTAGGTCTTCTTTACAATTATTTGATGTGTCCCAAACTACTTTAACTTACTGCTTAATATCATAAAGAAATATCAAGCAGCATTAAAGTAATGAACAAAATTAATTTTCAATAATCTGAATAAAACACCATATATATCAGTAAGAAAAAATATTTTGTTTAAGCAAATTGGGTTAAACCTTCATATTATGAGCTCAAAATTTTCCCGTTTAAATATTTACACATATTAATGAATCACCCTGTATATATATATATATATATATATATATATAGGCATATATATACTTATATATATATATATATATACATATATAGGTATATATATATATATATATAACAATCAAAGCATGAAAAACATACTAGTCGACCATGGTCGATTTCATACATTACATAAAGTGAACAAGGAAAATTCTTCAATAATTTTAAAAAATTATCAAACAACTTTCCAAGGAAGCTGGTTATACGTATTCAGCAACGCAAAATCTGCATTCACAATCGAACGGTGAATTATAGAAATTGTCAAGTCACCCCGACTCAAAATCTGCATACAGCTGTTTCGATCTTATTAGATCTCATCAGTGCAGCTTATTTGACTCGGAGTGAATTAACAAATCTCTAATTGTTCACCAATACAAATCGTGGTCAGTAACAATGGATAAATAACAATCCAGAGCGCCATCCCACCAAAGATATTGGGAAACAACAATTCACCGCTTAGACTGAAAATGCAGAAATTCGTCGTCCAACCACGTACCTCCTGATATGAAGATATCTACTCTACAACTGTGATGTATATGATTCCAAGGCACACTAACATAGTGATTTAAAACCTTTGGATTGGATTTGTATTGGTGAACAATTAGAGATTTGTTAATTCACTCCGAGTCAAATAAGCTGCACTGATGAGATCTAATAAGATCGAAACAGCTGTATGCAGATTTTGAGTCGGGGTGACTTGACAATTTCTATAATTCACCGTTCGATTGTGAATGCAGATTTTGCGTTGCTGAATACGTATAACCAGCTTCCTTGGAAAGTTGTTTGATAATTTTTTAAAATTATTGAAGAATTTTCCTTGTTCACTTTATGTAATGTATGAAATCGACCATGGTCGACTAGTATGTTTTTCATGATTTGATTGTTATATTTTGCGTATTAAGCCACTAGAATATTCGGAGCGCGCTCTCGTGAGTATATCCAAAGGTTTTAAATCACTATGTTAGTGTGCCTTGGAATCATATACATCACAGTTGTAGAGTAGATATCTTCATATCAGGAGGTACGTGGTTGGACGACGAATTTCTGCATTTTCAGTCTAAGCGGTGAATTGTTGTTTCCCAATATCTTTGGTGGGATGGCGCTCTGGATTGTTATTTATCCATTGTTACTGACCACGATTTGTATTGGTGAACAATTAGAGATTTGTTAATTCACTCCGAGTCAAATAAGCTGCACTGATGAGATCTAATAAGATCGAAACAGCTGTATGCAGATTTTGAGTCGGGGTGACTTGACAATTTCTATAATTCACCGTTCGATTGTGAATGCAGATTTTGCGTTGCTGAATACGTATAACCAGCTTCCTTGGAAAGTTGTTTGATAATTTTTTAAAATTATTGAAGAATTTTCCTTGTTCTCTTTATATATATATATATATATATATATATATATATATATATATATATATATATATATATATCCATGAAGATTCGCAAATCATGGAGTTCGTCTTGTTTTGAACAGCAAAATCAGTTGACAGTATATTTGATATTTATAGCGGTACGATACATCATACACCGATACAGACGCGTTCGAGCACCGACCCAAGCCCCGCTTCACGCAATTCGCGAACCGTAACGATAATATCGCTAATCCGACATACATTTACATACGATAAGAGCTACTCGGCCGCTTTTCACGCACCGATCCGATTTGAAACGCGGAAATGGTCGCGAAGCTCATTCATATCGCATTACGATTGACCGGATCGCGGTTTGTCCAACCGCGCGTTGTTGCGAATATCGCGATTTTCGCGTACGTGTCGCGGCGGTGGCGCTTTACGCCGCGTTGAGTTCTACGTTCGTCAGCGCACGCTAACCAACAGTGCGTTCACGAATTGAAGTCGCCGGTGTTGCCGTATTAGTTTGATCCGTACCCACAGGATGATCCAGTAGTTGCTGCGCTAGTTTGACAACTTCTGGCTTCGATTGAATGGAATATATTTGTTCGGTAGAGTACTCAGAGATCAGACGACGAAATTTTCATCAAGGACACGGCGATCGCGTACGTATCGAAGCGAGAACGGCGGTCGCGATTCCGCGACACCGGTTCAGCCTACGCAATTCAAGACGGCGCGGTTCGACGCGTCTGATGGCCGTGGCAGTGAACGCGTCTGATGGCCGTCCAATAATCAATTTGTATTAATTTTTGACACTTTTATTATTTTCATTACAATTAAATTAATTAAATTCCTAACATATCTTCCTTCTTCTCTAAGTCTCGGGAATCTGAAGCTTTAGATTAGTTTAAATATAAACGAGATTCAAAAATTAGTTTGCCGAAGAGGTTTCACTACTGACATGTGTACTTTGTACGTACGCACTTTTTTTTTAGCTGATCTACATTCTACGATAAGAGGTAATCTGCACGTTTTTGGTTGAACATGTAGACATTGTATACATTCTTTTTCGTAAATGCCCACTTAAATTATATTTTACACAAATTCTAATAAGTATACTCAAGTATTCTGAAGAAAAAATACAATAATATTTGTTAAGTTCTAATAATTTTTAAACATTACTTTTGACGCGCTTTTTTGTGTATCTACCCTGGCAAATTCCGATATAGTGTGATAGTTAACGTGTGACATAATATTAATCCAAAATTAACGTGCGTTAATAAAAAAAATTCAGTTCATGAAGAAAACGTCTCTACCCTGTTGTATTTCCCCTGGCAAGATTATTACCAGGGGAAGTACTGAAAGACCAGGGGAGATAATTTGGATAATTATATGTTTGTATAAACTAATTTAAAGATAGTTAATGTTCTAATTCAGATATACTTAAGTACAATGTTTCATAAAAGTTAATTTTAATAATAGTTTTATCACATCAAATCTTTCCTTTGGCCAAAAAAGTCTTGATGTCTTTACCCTGCCTTATGTATTTTCCCTGGCTACCTAAAAAATAACTAGAAATGTATAAATTGACTTGCCCTTACGTAAGAATGAACCATAAATGAGATTGTGCCAACATCTTTTCGATTTCTAACGATGAATGAGCGTGTTCTTAATTACCGGAAGAACATTTCTTACCACAGATCCTAATTCCCGAGTAATATGATTCTATGTATCGTTCCCGATTCAACCCTGAAAGCGGGAGCAGAAACAAGAGCCCCGGATGCGGTTACGGGCGAGAATCGGTCGCACCGCCGCCGTCAAAACCGTCTAAAGCCTCTTTTCGACGACAATCCGCTTAGGCCCCCCGACACCTTTACCTTCGCAAATCTCTGAGAGAGGAAACCGAACAATTTGCTTTGGACTAATTCGAGCCGTTTTGCGTGGAAAAGGGGAGAGAAAGGGGGTTACCATATGTGCGATTGAGTTTGGGTTTCGATTGCCATCGTGTTTTCTACAGTGGGGTACCGCGATTTCGACGCGGAGGCTATTCGAGCGGGTGAACGTTTTATTTTTTATTTGGGAACAGATCGACGGAATTTTCCCGCTTTGGCGTAGATAACTCAACGATAAAGAACGTCAAGCATTTGGTAATGGTATTCATATAAACAAACTTAAAAAACCGACTTAAAAAACAAGAAGGAACTGTAAATAACTGTATTTTGTATATATATATATATATATATATATATACAGGGTGTTATTTAATAAGTGTCTTATATTTTACAAGATGATTCCTCAACCTTATAAGGTGAAAAGTTCATATAAGCATGGGTTCGCATTTTTTTTTTAATTTAGAGGTGAGAGTTGATGAAAAGTTTATTTTATTTTCGATATACAGGGTGTTCTACAAGCTCTATGACAAACTTTGACATATGGTAGGTCACTTGATTTAAAACATTTTTTTTCTAATAAACATGGGTCCGATTCGTTTTTGTTTAGAAGTTACAAGCATTTGAAGAATTGTAATTTTTTCAGTCAACCAGGAAGTGACAGAAAGTCACTTAGCATGTTGAACAATGCACAATTATAAAATATACACCTGCTTCAATAAAAAACGTAGGCATTTATTCTCCACTGAGGAATATGCAGATATTGTGTTTGTATATGGGTATGCAGCTAGTCAAATAAGAAATGATCCAAATCTCATTCTTCGAATGACCGAATCTTCAGTTCATCGATGTGAGGCTTGCATTCAAGCTGAGGGTGGACATTTTTTAAAGTCTTCAGTTTTGTGATTATCATTTAATTTGAATTTTTATTATTAATTGTTAATAAAGTTTAAATGCTCGTAACTTCTAAACAAAAACGAATCGGATACATGTTTATTAAAAAAAATATGTTCAAAATCAAGCAACCTACCTTCTGTCAAAGTTTGTCATAGAGCTTGTAGCCGGGTCGAACGAAAAATATTTTTTAATAGACGATAACGCAATCACAGCGCTACCTGCCGGATCCAACGTAAAACATCAAAAGATCAACAACAAAAATTAATAAATTACAGCCTTTAGAACATAAATAATTTTTCAAATTGATTTATAATCAAATTGAAGATATATCGGTGGAAATATATAAAAAACTACATACGAAAAGAGAACCTCTAGAGCTGATGACGAACTAAGGTTGACAAATCAGCATGAACCGCATTTTGTTGAAACCATTTCGCAAATCTTGAGATGCGTAATAAAAAATTGTTGAATATTTTTTTCCGAACCAATAGTTGAACTAAGTGAGACCAAGAATGAATCGAGCTCAAGCTCCTAACACTAGACTCATAGACAATGTTGATGGGAAGGACATTGACTATATAAATAAAAAAAACTCTATCGCAGCGAGCTGCATTAGAAAAGCAGGTTTTTAAAACGTATCGAGAAACAAAAATTGCGCCCTCTATCGCGTGAACAATATGTATTTTCTCCTCCGGGGTGTCAACCCCCAACCAATTTCATCGAAGTAAATATCATCCAAGATATCATACGAAACTACTTACATTACAAAGATTCAACCCTATGGTCCCAAAGTTGCGCTTTCTATCGTGTAAACAAGATTTACTTCCTCTCCTGGGGGGTTAACCCCCTAAGAAATTCTTACCAAAACCAACCCCATCCAATATATCATACGACACTACCTACTCCCAAACTTTCAATCCAATCGCTCCAAAATTGTAAACATGATTCATTTCTTCCCCCAGGGAATCAACCCCCCAACCAATTTGAACCAAAATCAATCCCGTCCAAGATATTTTTCCAAAATATCTACTCACAAATTTTCAACCCTATTACTTCAAGCTTTATCGTGTAAAGAAGATTTATTTCTTCCAATCATCCGTCAATCCTCCCCAACAAATTCAAACCATAACCAATTCCATCCAAGATATCATACGAAACTACCTATTCACAAACTTTTAACACTATTGCTACAAAATTACGCCATTTATAGTGTAAACAATATTTATTTCTTTCCCCAGGGAGTCCACCCCTCAACCAATTCGGAACGAAACCAATCTTATGCAAGATATCATACAAAATTAAATTGATACAAACTCTCAACCCTACTGCCACAAAATTGCGCCGTTTATCGTATAAACAAGATTTATTCCCCCCCACGGGGTCAACCCCCCAACCAATTCAAACCAAATATAATTCCGTCCAAGATATCATACGAAACTACCTATTTACAAACTTTTAACACTGTTGCTAAAAAATTTCGCCATTTATAGTGTAAACAATATTTATTTCTTTCCCCAGGGGGTCCACCCCTCAACCAATTCGAAACAAAACCAATCTTATGCAAGATATCATACAAAATTACATTGATACCAACTCTCAACCCTATTGCTACAAAATTGAGCCGTTTATCGTATAAATAAGATTTATTTCCGCCACGGGGTCAACCCCCCAACCAATTCAAACCAAAAATAATTCCGTCCAAGATATCATACGAAACTACCTATTTACAAATTTTCAACCCTATTACTACAAAATTGCGCCGTTTATCGTATAAACAAGATTTATTTCCCCCCACGGGGTCAACCCCCCAACCAATTCAAACCAAAAATAATTCCGTCCAATATATCATACGAAACTACCTATTTACAAATTTTCAACCCTATTGCTACAAAATTGCGCTCTTTATCATGTGAACATGATCCATTTCTTCCCCCAGGGTGTCAACCCCCCAACCAATTCGAAACAAAACCAATCTTATGCAAGATATCATACAAAATTACCTTGATACAAACTCTCAATTTCATTTCAAAATGGGATTGGGTGTTATAACAATTTAACACCAATAATAATAACAGTAATTGAGACTAGATAAGTTACTAATAAAAAAGAATTAAACTTTGACACTCTGTATTTCAGAAACGAATAACTTGCGGCCATATGTTTATAGGAATTTTTATTCTTATTTTGACGTCAATAACATGCTGCTTAATTTTCTACACGTACTTAAGAAACACCCTGTATATTATTAAACTAAAAATCAGATTTCTCAAAAACTGTCGGTTATAACTACATAATTTTAGCGCCAAAATTACATGATTGACCATGGGAGTATTACAAAGAAAATGAATAACTGTACAAGACACGGATAAAAAATCACTGAAAAGAACAAATACTAGCTTAAAACAGTCCACGTTTAAAAAGAATTTTTGATTTCGAAATCGTAAATCCCCGGCGAAGCTCTGTGATTTATTTATAGCTCATAGAATAAACTCATTAAACGACTCACTCAGTGCATAAATGAGAACATATTCGATAAATAGATTTCCACACGACGTACAAAATCAAACATTTTCTCGAAAACCTGTACTTTTCGGATGCGCCAATCTGAACCGGCACGGTTTAATTATAATTAGTCAACACAATAGAACGGTGATGTTTTTAAATGAAACTCCGGGCGCCGGTGTTTTTTCGCGGGAAAATGGATATTGTTATTCTCTCGTGAAAATTTCCGTGTTTACGTCAAATAGACCGTTCGCCACCCCAAGTAAATACCGTACCGTTTTGTATAGATTTAATAAATATCCCGGGTTTCCCGTCAATGCGATGTTTTTCCACGCGAATACAATATTTGTTTAGGCTTGTTGCAGCGATACAGTAAAAACGAAAATAATTTCTTTTGTACGAAACTGTTTTCGTATTGTGATGACGTAATGTGCTTTGTTTTCAGCCAAAATAACATATGATATTTTAGTTCTATTATCTTGGAAAGGAAAAGGAAAGGAAACACACGTGTTTCATTCCTCCCTGAAGTAGAGGCGGGCAGCTTGAGTTTGGGATTGACTCCTTCAGCCAGATCAGAGGATACACTTGTTTGAGAGGTGTATCTCTTGTAAACCGAAGATTGTGGGTTCGAGTCCTACCTTGCTCTTGGGTGTTGTGTATGTCCCATGAAATTTAGAGGTTCTAAATATGTTTAACTGTTCGGTAATGACTCAGTTTCAAGCCCATTGGCCGTTCGGAACCAGCGTAAAACTGTAGGTCTCTCGAGATAAAAAAAAAACAACGTTTTAATACAAACTGGAAAAATTTGATATATTCCGAAGAAGTCTTTATCATTGTCAAACACAGATACACTTAACGTCAAGCTACACAACCTCGAGTTTAGAAACGTCATACAATGTGTTAGAAAAATGAAGAAATTATTCAACAGAAATTTTTGCCACCCATAACCAAAGACCCCACCAAGACCAAACTCCCTCACTTACAAATGCAGACCAAGAGCTATCTACCACTACAAGCATGAGTGGGAAAAAAGGTAAGGAAACACACGTGTTTCATTCTTCCCTGAAGTATGTGTCAGGGAGGCGGGCAGCTTGAGTTTGGGATTAACTCCTTCAGCCAGATCAGAGGATACAATTGTATGTACAAGTGCATTAAGGATTGGTGAGACGGGATATTGATGGAACATAGGAAGTGTGGGTAGGGTTCAGAGGATTAATACTGTCCCAGCATTCGCCTTATGAGTTTGCAAGCAGTGACTTACATTACCATGAGGAAACCTCTGAAAAAACTCATGGCAGACCAGTCGGCTCCGGGGTTTGAACCCGAGACCTCCAAAATACTAGCCAGCGTACGCTAAGTACTCGACTAACTAGCTTGGTTGCTTGTACATGAATTCATGAATATAATTATATATCGAATTGGCGATTGGCGTGGCGGTGTGGGATCAGAAAGAGAAGGGATAAGAGAAAGGAAAGTAAGAGGGAGAAAGAGAAAGGTATTATACAATATTCGCTTGTGTGTCGTCACTCCCGTAACGGTTTTAGTCCAGAACGGAATAGTTACCACGAAATGCATCGCGGTTAAGATAAAGAGTAGAATCCAAAAAGCGATTTCGGGCCAACGTAAAGTCAATGTACGTACTAATTTTCAACGCTCTAACTCAATCTGCAGGAACTGTGGAGTTCGGCAATTTTTCAAAAACCATGATAGGTTTTATTATATATATGTATATAAGAAAAGAAATTTTTAGTTATAACAGGTCAATTTATTAAAAAACTTGTCTTCAAACGTTTCGGAGATCTTTGTCCTCTCTATCAATGAAATAGAGACACTATATCTATTCTGAAAGTCTCTAGTGGTATACTCCAAATTTGATTGCTGCAAAAATTCAACGCAAATTCAATTATCTATTCTAGAATTTTAACCTCAACTATGTACTACTAGGGAATTCCTCAGTCTTTGTTAAAAATTATTCAATGTTGTCCGTCTCTTATGTTATGAGGTATAATATAATGCGGTTTTCGTTCCATGTTTGTTTGGACCGTCATCCTGCTACCGTGTTTTTCCTTTCGTCGGTGGGTTCTTGGGCTGCTTGTCTCTATTAATATGCCCAGTCATGAGTAAAGGTATACTAGAATATACGTTACTTAGACGTTTCACGTCTGTTCTGTCATATATATATATATATATATATATATATATATATATATATATATATATATATATATATATATATATATATATATATAGTAGGAGTATAGTTTTACTAGGTTAAGGTCACAAATATAGTCAATTTTAATAATTTTTCACTTCTAAATATCACAAATTAAATTAAAATTACGCGTAATTTTAATTTTAATTTAATTTGTGATATTTAGAAGTGAAAAATTATTAAAATTGACTATATTTGTGACCTTAACCTAGTAAAACTATACTCCTACTATATAATAAAAGTGGTCAGTAAAATTTGAAGAAAATATATATATATATATATATATATATATATATATATATATATATATATATATATATATATAGTATAAACGTTAATGGTATTCCGACTATGGGGCTCTCCAATTACCAGTCAATTTTGTACTAAGAACTCTATATTTCGTCCAACTTTGCGGACTTCATCAGGAGTAAACTGAAATTACATTAAAAGTTACAATAACATCACATGTGTTTAGAATAGCACTTACGATTCTATGACAAATTTTAAGCTGTACATTTCTCAGAAACAGACAATTCCTTCGACATACAATTCAAAGCGGGGGTGCTAATCACCACAACGCCACATGACCCTGATATCCAGAAAAAACCATATTTAAAATAGTGCCGTTTCTACAAAATTTAATAAAACAGACGTGTTTACCTACGGCATCATATGGAAGACATCTTGTTTAGTCATATGACGTCAGAGTGACCAACCTCAGTGCACAAATTTACACTAACTAAACGAAGGAGCTGGTTAAAAGACATCAATATATTAAACTTCAGATGATCTGAGCCAACAGTACAACATACTAATTCTATATTATAAAACTGTAAGGACCGGCAAATTTTCAACCATGAACCTACATTAGTGGAATGTGATAATTTTCATCAAACAATCTCAATACCTGATATAAACAAAACAATAAGCAGACGCAGAAATAATTACGTCTCTCTTCAATTCATCAATGATGACAACGATATTCAGAATCAAAGGACATACCAAAATTCTAAAATAAAATAAAAATGAAATAAAATATAAAAAATATAAGCCACAAGAACCACGGTCTACATATGAGTCAAATAATTCCGTGATATATATATATATATATATATATATATATATATATATATATATATATATATATATATATATCAGACATTAATTTTTTTTCGAAAATCGTGGTCTAGGTGGTCTAAAACGGATGGAAAAAATATTCCCGCACCTGACTGGTTTCCTTCGATACACTGCAACAGTATGTATTTTATGAGATAAAATAGACTAACAGTGAATGATTTTTCCGACAGAACAGAAACATTCAGATTCTGTAATCTTGAAACAAACCGTGATATAATTTACATCCAACAAGATGTCCTCCATCGTCGGTCTCTCAGCGTTACCGGCCTGAAATTCCCCTGAATTTATTCAAGTTATTTTCCGGGCAACGCGGAAGAAAATGAACTCACCTTTTTCCGCGAATTAGGAGGGACGTGACGTAACGCGGTATTAATTGACATTTTCCTTTGATCCTCGCGGACGGATCGGCTTTTGATTTTTTCTGCGTAATAAAGTTCGGCTTCGTTCCGTGCCAAAGGGACCGGATTGGAATTTGCAAATTCTTGTTTCTCACTTTCCGCGTCTTCTTTGTCGCACGGAAAATTGGATTTCGTGGGTCGATTTTACAAAGGTCGCCTTGTTGATTTTGAAGGTTGCACGATTCGGTGAAGTCTATTAAAACGATTCAGTCATTTTGTTCGAATAGAGCAAGATCCCAGGGCCGCCAGACGTTACTTATTTTCCCAGCAATAATATGTATGGGATGAAGTAGTGCTCGTATGTACTTTCATTGTATGGATACCTGCTACCGTGTGCCGATGGCCAATTTACAGGAAAGAAACTCAACTCACTTTTCTTATTTTCTCAGTCTAGATTTTTATATATGATACTAAGGTAACTATTTCAATACCTTATGTAAGCAGCCAATTAAATGTCCCTATGAGTATGACAGTATGAGCAAAATGTCATGATTTGCTCATTTAAGCGCGACAGTGATTATCTATGCGCGTCGACCTCCCTTCTATACTTACTGTCATGACATTTCGCTCGTACTGTCATACTCACAGGGACACTTTATTGGTGTTTGGAGGGATGTTTGGCACATACGATCGATCTGGCTGCTTGCATAAGGTATTGAAATAGTTCCCTGAGTATCATATATAAAAATCAAGACTGAGAAAATAAGAAAAGTGAGTTGAGTTTTCATAATAAGTACATAAGAACACTACTTCATCCCATAAATATTATTGCTGAGAAAATAAGTAATGTCTGGCGGCTCTGAGATCTTAGACTAATATTATAATAATAACTTCATTTATTTAAGATCTCAAAGTTGCCTTACGGCACGATACAAAGATCTACAAAAAAAAATTACAATTTCAAACAAAATACCACTATACCTATTATTAAATAACAAAATTTTAACTGTGCTAGCAAAATCTGAGTAATATTCTGAGTAATACCAACTAAACCCCGATTACGCTCACGAGAAAAAAAAAGAAAAGAAAATCCCAAAACACCACTTTACACTAACAAGGATACCCCATTCTCTACCAAAGATTCATCTCTAGAGCTGCAATATGCTCCTTGATACACTTCTTTTGAATACTATAGACGAGAATAGGGTAATCGAATTGTCGATTTCTCGTTTACAGGTTTGTTCGGTAGTTCAATACGAAGTTGAAAGTCTGCTCTCTCAACTATTTTCGAAGTGAAAACTTCTTTAATTCTGCGATGTTTGGTAGGAGAAAAATAACTGGGTTCGAGCTCTAGATAGGGTTGCCATCAGCTAAATTGCCGATGCCGGACAAAAATTTTAAAAACCCCGGACATTTCTGTGAAATTTAGTTTTTCCCCGGACACCCCATAAAAATTTTTTTTTTTTTAATAAATAAAACATCGTTCATAGTTCAATTTTTTCATTCATTTGAACTTTAAACTGCATGTTTGCCATATAAACAGAATAACAAAAAACAAATAAAATTCTAATATTGAAGTTTCGCTTATCACTTGGTGAAACTTGATTAAATACTGATATTTAAAATAAAAACACTTGGCTTTAAGTTTCACAAATATATTGAATAAAAATTAACAATTACATTAGTCAACTAGTTTCGGGTTATGGGCCCATTATCAAGACTGACAAGACAAGAGTCTTGATAATGGGCCCATAACCCGAAACTAGTTGACTAATGTAATTGTTAATTTTTATTCAATATATTTGTGAAACTTAAAGCCAAGTGTTTTTATTTTAAATATCAGTAAATAAAATTCTATTATACACAGTTTACAGTTTTCTCTTTTTTTTGGTATGATCAAATAAAAATTAACTCATGACGATATTTTTTGGTAGATCAAAAATCAAATAGACTAGATTCTACATTGTAATAGTAAATTATAGGATAGGTCTAGTTCGGTTAGATAGGTTAGGTAAACCCAAAATTCTGAATTAATTATTAACTATACCTAAATCAAAAGTAAGTAACAAGTTTTAATTTTAACGAGATCAAGTTCTTTTTACTAATTCAAGTTAACTTGGAATTTTTCAGACTTGCCAATTTTTCCCAAAATGTCTTTATTTTTCAACATGAATTTTTAAAAGTCGGAGCAACTCAATTCTTTAAAATTAGACTTTATTTTGATCAGAGAAGAAAGCGTAAGTGTATTTAGCAAGTTTCTCTCCTTCCTTCATTACTGCGACCCTAGCGAAAAACTCAATCTACATTCGCATTGTGAGCTGGTATACAAAAATATCACTATGCAATTTGGAGCAGTTTAGAATATAGATGTTTCGAAAAAAATCGACCACAACTGGTTTTAATTTAATAGCTCATCTCCGTGACTGACACTCAAGCTTCACACACCCGGACACAAAATTTGTCCGGGTTTTACCCGGACATATTTTGAAAGCCCCGTCCGGACGACCCCCGGACGCCCCCTAAACTAGGACAAATCCGGGGAAACCCGGACGGATGGCAACCCTACCTCGAGATGCTCTGTCGTACCAACTTTTAGCCCATCTGACTGGATGGGACCTGCTGGAGATATATATATATATATATATATATATATATATATATATAGATCTCTATATATATATATATATATATATACGAGGGCCATCCAGAAAGTAGATTACGTTTTCGTCTGTGTCCGCTAGGGGCGGGGCTAGCGCGGCCATCTTGGGGTCAGAGCGTTGCGCAGCTCAGTCGGCATCTAGCCGTGCTAGTGAGAGGTTCGTGCTGTGCTCCGTTCAGATACTGTGACGGTTTGAAATGTCTGCGTTTATTGAAAATCCCGGGTTTCTGACTGCAAAAAACTGTAAACCGATAGAAATCTATCGGCAGCTTTGTGAAGTGTATGGGGACAACATTATCACTGAAGGTGGAGTGCGTCAGTGGGTCATAAGATGTAAAAAATGGCCGAACCAATGTTCACGACGAAGATCGAAGTGGGAGACCCAGCATAGTGACTGCCGAACTTGTCGAAAAAGTCGATGCTAAAGTCCGCACCGAGCGACTTCCACCTATTCCCAGCAATGAAGAAGTGGCTGGCTATGCAGCGTTTTGATGACGACGCACAGCTGCAAGAAGAGGTAACGAAGTGGTTGAAGGCGCAGGCGGCCGAATTTTTCGACGAAGGCAATTTCCAAGCTCGTACATCGCTACGATAAATGCCTTAATTTTGAATGGTGGACTATGTAGAAAAGTAGTATTTGAAGTGTGGCTTTCATCTGTATATAATAAAATTGTGTTTCCTATACTTTGTTTATTTTTTTTATTCCAAAACGTAATCTACTCCTTTCTGGATAGCCCTCGTATATATATAATATATTATAATATATATATATATATTATATATAGATATATACTATATATATATATATATATATATATATATATATATATGTATATATATTATATATATATATATCCATTGTGAAAATAATGATTCGAAATTCAGATCAAAATTCTTTATTTGCTTTTAACGATTGACTATTGAACTATTGAAATAAATAATAATATGTTCTGTTCATTATGTGGATGCCTACTTATAACAATGAATAAAAAAGGGTCATGAATAGCTATTTCAGACATTCACATCAACAACTTCCAAGTTGTAATTTGCCGATAAAAGACGCCTGCACCTTTCATTAAGTATTATCTTTTATTTATAGTATTTCGCAAGTAGTACTATTCAATGACAAATTGGAATTTTTAGACTTTTGAAAGAACAAACCACAAATGTTATACCATTTTCGAAAGAGCATTACATAGGCTAGTTTTTAAGATCATTTGCTGATTCAGTCCGGTACAATATTTTCACAGTAATTAATCAAATTTTAGTTAAGGTTTCCGGATTCAAATTAAATTGAAACAACTTAATTTTTTTGAGGTTAGCGAGCTAGTTTTCAATGAAATGATTAGTCGATTATCTCAACCAACTATTGATGATAGCACAGGAAAGAAAAACCATAAGTTAGAAGTTATTTATATTCAAAACAGTCAAAAAAAATGACCAAAAAGTATAGATTTCAAAAAAGAAACGGTGTCATGGGACACCAGGTAGGAACGAAGTTACTTCGGATAATATAGAAGGACCACAATTTGCGAAAACGAAACAGAATGTTTCGATGACAGAGGTGATAACTCATACTAATCCAAGTTGAAATAATTAATATTGAAATGTGGCTCTTACGAGATCGTAAACAAAAAAAAATGAAAAAAGCCAAGAGTAACCTCTAGGATTCGAACCCAGAAATACGGCACACCTGGGTTCAGTACTTAGACCACTCGGTCGTCAACGCAATGTAAAGAATAGACGCAAGAGTGTATATAACGAGAGGATAACGTACCGCCACGTTATATAATTGAATATAAATCTACAATACGTAGTCATTATTTTATGGAACAAATTTGTAAAGCTTTATCTTTTCATTATGCCATATCTGATTCCTATTGTAATCTGTTCTTTTATGCATATAACTTATACACAATTATTTCGATGTTTCACATCTGACGTTTTCGAATTGCTTGTACATGAATTCATGAGTACAACATACTATGCATTGGCGATTGACGTGGCGGAGTGGGATCAGAAAGAGAAGGGATGAGAGAACGGAAAGAAAGAGAGAGAAAGAGAAAGGTATACAATATTCGCTTGTGTTAACTAAAAGCGTGACTTTCGTCAGTCTACTTCCGTCACACATTTAGTCTCGCATATTTTTCAGTTTGGTCCCACAGTGAAATCCCTATCTCCTCCAAGCCTGCTGTAAGGAACTTCGTTCCAAAAAAAAACATAAATGGCAATATCTCGAAAACTACGAAACTTTCACAAGTCATGTTGATGTTATCTGATTGACCTGAAGCTAATCTACCTCAAGTGGCACTCTGGCGTGTTATTAATGGGACATCGTCTATATATATATATATATATATATATATATATATATATATATATATATATATATATATATATATATATATATATATATATATATATAGACGCTGTCCCATTAATAACACACCAGAGTGCCACTTGAGGTAGATTAGCTTCAGGTCAATCAGATAACATCAACATGACTTGTGAAAGTTTCGTAGTTTTCGAGATATTGCCATTTATGTTTTTTTTTTGTATATATATATATATATATATATATATATATATATATATATATGAATTTAACAATGAAACTATTTTGTCTTCAAATTCCCAAAATTATATTAATTAACGTACAACCGGTTTCGTTGTTTCAGAACAACATCTTCAGGTACAATATACTGAAAAATAATAAATAAAGAGTAGCTTACAAACAAGAAAAACAAGAAAAAACATGAAAAAACATACATCTTCAATTTCAACACTTACATTTTTACACTAATGAGAGATAGTCTAAAAATACAGAAAGAATCCAAAAATTGTAATTCAGTCAACATTGATGAGGACGAAAAGACGAAACAAATTTAAAATTTTTCTCTCACATACGAGAAACAAATTATGCCTTTCAAGTTTTACGGAGCTAGCAAGATTGACAATTTAATATTTTGTAATGTGGTACCATCTACCGTAATTATATGTAGTTCTTGTTATCGAATTCTGTCATTCATAATGTTCAACAATGTCCACTCTTAGGATGGAAGGTGTGATCTTAACTAAGGCCGCAAGATGGAGTCTTCTTACAAACTATTAATAATTTCCGTGTACTTTTTCATTCAAAAAATAAATTTATCAGTTTTCTATCAAATTGAATTTGTGAATTAAGAATATATATATATATATATATATATATATATATATATATATATATATCAGACATGAAAATTTTTTCAAAAATAGTGGTCTAGGAAGTCTAAAACGGATAAAAATCTACTCCCTCAGCTTAATCCTTTCCTTCAATACAGTGCAATAGTATTAATTTTCAGGGAAATACGACTAAAAAGTGAGAATACTGCATTTCAATACTTCGAAGTTCAAAACTCACTAGAGTTGATAAACTAACACAAACGTGGAAATTTCATTCACTAAATCGTCAATGCGAATCTTACTCCGGGACTCCGGAAAAGACGACATAGTTTAATTGCTGCCTGTCGCCGGGATCCAGTTGGAGTTTTTATTGAAAAACTTCGCTCGCAAGGAAAACGTCAAACATCCGATACTCGAGTAAGATATGAATATGAATTCAATCTTACGAGGAGTTTTTCGTGTTAAAGAAAAACTTTTGACGTAGAAGAAGATAGAGAGGCGAAAAGGTTTTGAATTAATCGATGTTTGAACTTGTACAACTAAATGATTTTGCTTCATGGAATAATTCCCAAGATTACTCTGGAAACGAGTAAATTCGATTAAAAAAAAATCAAATTTTTTAAAATGGCAGACTATCATGACTTTTAAGTATCGGAGTCTTATTGGCTCAGTACTCCCTCTATTTCTAGCTTAAATTTAGTCCATCTGAGTAAAAATAATTAATAGCTTAAGAAAACTACAGAACATTCATGAATAGAATTGCAAACTAAAAAGTAGAGAATAATTTTCAATAAACTTAAATTAAAAAGAGTGAAATTTACAAAAAAATTTCTTTTATTGTAGAAAAACGTGAGTTTCTTAGAGTTAATTGTTATATTATTTTAATGACAGATATTGGTGAAAATAGAATTATTATTAAAATATCTCAAAAAGCATCCCACGCTTTTCTATAATAAGAGAAATTTTTCTGTTAATTACACTACCTACTCTTAATTTAAAATTATGTTCTACTTTTTAGCGCTTTTCTATTAAAGCATGTTTTTTTAACACTATTATTTCTTTTTTACTTTTTTGTTTGAGTATCTACAATAGCGTGTTTTTTAGTTCTTTTAAACTATTACATATTTTCTATTTTTCAGTTTTGCTTTGCTTTTATAGTTTTAAAACGTTTTTAAACGTTGACTTGGCACTAAAACGCTACAATGGGACAGCATATTTAAATTATTTCATTGTCATGGGTCCTTGATAAGTGTGCAAAGTTTCAAATTAATCCGACGTTTTGAAGAGGGTAACAATCACCTTCAAAGATTCAGTTATATGGATACCTACATATATACAAATCTAATGAAAGCGTGTTAAAAAAAGTTTTTTACACTCATCAGTATTGTCACAACTGGGAAATTACCCTTATTATTATGAGTATTAATCACTTTGAAGAAAAGAGGGTAGAAAAGATTGAAAACTGTATCATAGGAAATTTCTTCGAAAATTCGGTCCAGAATGAAAAATTTTTATCTGAAAGACAACAAGGGATAATTCGTGCTATAACTTTGATAATGCAAAGTGGCTATGTATTTAGGAAGAAGGGAAAACTGTAGGAAAACACTAACTAAGTCTTGATAATGAGTTCTTAACTCGAAACATGTCAAGTAAATTTCTGTTAAATATAGTGATTATTTTAATATAGTGAAACTAAAAGCCAAGCGTTGTTTTATTTTGAAGTTTAAACTTTATTCTTTGTGATGTTCCATCAAGTGATGTGAGAGAACTCAATTAAGGTCGAATTGCGACTGACGGTATGCATAGTTGCAAAAGAACGCCAGGAAAAAGTTTCAAATACGAAATATCATAATCAGTAGTAATACTATAAGTACTTCAAAATAATCAGGTTATACATCGATAACTTGTTGCATAATTACAAAGAGTGTCAGTTTGACAGTCTAAATATATTATTCTGTCAAACTGACACAAAAGTAATTATGTAGGAAGTTTGAGATGTATAACTGTATTTATTTTGAAGTACGTATTGTATTTGATACGATTATTTATTGAGTAAATTAAGTAAATACCTCCGAATCGACTTTTTTTGAACAGTTATTGATGAACGTCAAAATTTGACGGTCCTGTTAGTTTTCGATTGCTAGAGCTACTCTATGTATAATCAGGTATTATCGAAATTATACAAGGTAACTCAACTAAATTGATCGTTCTGATTGGTTGAAAATTATACGAAAAAAATAATCAGTTATAATATCATAAGAATATCGAAAATAATCGGTTATACTTCCGAGTCACGAGACGTATTTTGCGAAACATCACGAGAGCGAAGCTCGAGTGATGTTTTGAGAAAATGAGTCGAGTGACGAGGTAAGTATAACGAATATTTTCGGTTGCTCGAGTGATTTCGTTACGATTATATAACGAATAAACAACACCGCCAGAACTATAATCAAAGCGTTGCATTTTGAAAAATTAAACGAAACTTCACCAAACTTGATTATTATAGTTATTAACGTAACAAGGCCGATATGTAGATTCGGTTAGTTATAATCCTCGGCTGCGCCTCGGATTACAATATCCAACCTCATCCATTATTTGCGTATCGGCCGTGTGTCGTTAAAGACTTTTCGTAATCCCGTTGAAAGATTATATTTTGATTCCGAAGAAAGAAAAAAACCCGTACATCGCAATTCTAAAGAAAAATCCCAACATCGTGCACTCTGTTGTCATGGAACAGTTTGACAGTTTTATAAACAACGTCAGTTTTTTGTGTTCTCAAGTTCGCTTTAACGACGACCATGGATGAAATTGATGAAATTGAGGAACAAAATCAAATTCCTTTAGAAATATTGGGAGAATCATGTGCAGTGCAGCGAGTGTTGATTAACTGCCGAAAATAACTCAAGAGCGATATCGAAAAGAATATGAATTTTGAAATGTGGCGTAAAAGCAAGAATGTAAAGGTGGTTAATGAAGATGTATTATTAGCCTATGCGAAATGAAAATCAGAGGTTTATTCTCCCAACTCGCTGTGGACCAAGATTTCAATGTTGTTATTGTAAGCAGAATGATGTTTTGAAATGAATATTTGAAAAAGTGATTTCTTAACGGCCGCCGGCCGTTATGAAATTATAACGGCCGGCGGCCGTTAACACTGACTTTTCAATTGTCATCTGAATACCGCTAAATCAAAATAAGAGTATGGGATTACGAAAATTTAATAATCGATTTGATCACATTTTGTCACGAAGCGAAACACCAAAACGATTATATCACGCCGTCAAGGGTTTATTCACTTATCAATACGCAGTAGTTATGCAAAATCACGGATTCTATTGACTTATTCACACATGAGTTATATAATCAGTTACAATATCACAACAGCATCGGAAATAATGGATTATACTTCCGAGTCACGAGACGTGTTTTGCGAACGAGATGTTCGATTGCTCGAGTGGTATTCGTTACGATTATATAACGAATAAAAAATATTAATTTTTTTGACAAACGTCAAAACATCGTCAATATGAAAACTTCACATTTTGATACGAGGCGAAACACCAACATTTTGCATAGCAGTAGCTATGCAAAATCACGGATTCCATTGGCTTATTCACACATGAGTTATATAATCAACAAAATCACAACGGAAGTATGAATTTTCATCACTCAACGGTCAATTATTCGATGGAATCCAACAATCTATGAGTTATCTTCTGCTTTTCGATTAGCCGTGAACCTATGCGGTAATTAATTAACGACAATGCTACAGTTACGATATGAATCATCCATTGTGTTCTCCTCCCGCGGCACGGTCGAATGGGCCTGTAAATATCAACAGCGGCCAGTTAATGCTCGTAATTCAGAAAATATAAACTTTCGGACCTAATGGAATTTTAATTACGAGTCCTCGTGGTCTGCCATTCGATTACAATTAACTGGAGTATCCGTGTTTTCGTTGAATTCCGCCAATCGGAAGAGGTCCGGTTCACAACTTGACGTCTTGGCGAATGGACGAAACTAAGATTTAAGTTTCATGTGTAAACGATGGACAATAATATATGAATTTTAGCGTCATTGAAGAGCCAAATTTTCATTAAAAACTCGATTATTATTTTTTTTTTAGGCCGACACCTTCCTTGGACGGACGTTTTTTGTCGGTCCTGTTGGTATCCGCCCAAGGAAGATTTCACTGTTTATATATATATATATATATATATATATATATATATATATATATATATATATATATATATATATATATATATATATATATATATATATATATATATATATATATATATATATATGTTATATCGTATGTTTTCTCGGATGGTAGAATGAATCAGAGAAAGATTCCGGGGTTCAATCCGATTTCGGAAGTTTTGTTGGCGCTGAGAAGCACCGTTTGTTTCACGACGTTTCGCCAAAATCTCATTTGGCATTTTCAAGTGCTGCTGTACGTCTGGTGACTCGACGGCAACTACTGTTCGCCTCTGCTTGTGTCTGGGTTTTATTGGCATTGGCTGGTCTCGGTTCCTGATTGGCCGGTTCGCTGCATAGGCTCCGCCCCCTCACTTCTTGACTTTCTTCCTCGATGTTTGTTTTTCCGTCTTGTGTTGTTTTATGCGTTTTCGTGTTTTTTAAAATTATTTTCCAAGTCAGTGGAATATTTAGAGCATCGTCTCGTTTGTTTAGGTGTCCTGATTTTTCTATTTCTAGAGCTTCTCTTATGGTACGGACCCTGTAGTTTTCTATGGATGCTATTTCTCTTGATCGGTCAAAATCGATTCTGCGGCCTGTTGCTTGATGATGTTGAAACAGGGCTGATGTTGTTTGTTTGTTTCTGACGCTATTTTTATGTTCTTGTATTCTTGCCGATATTTTTCTGTTCGTTTGTCCTATGTATGTTTGGCCGCAGTCTGCACACGGTATGCTGTAGACGCCGTGGTTTTCTAATCCGACGCTATGTTGATGATATTTTCTTAATCTGGCCACACTCTCGGAAAGATCTAGATAATTTTCTACAGTATCTCAACAGTATACATCAAAAAATCCAGTTTACTCTAGAAATTGAACAAAATAGAAAACTGCCTTTTCTGGACTTACTCCTGACAAGAAATCTGAACGGTACTTTGGGCTTCAGTGTATATCGAAAACCAACACACACTAACAGATACCTGAACGCACAATCCTACCACCATCCTTCACAAAAACAGTCAGTAGTAAACTCATTAATTTCTCGATCTTTTCGACTAACAGAACCAGAAACAAGAGGACAAGAAATCGAACAGATCACAACCGCCTTACGACAAAATGGATATACATACACCTACATCAAAAAGGCCATCAAAAAGCAAGTAAATCCAATAAAAACATCAAACAACAACGCCGAAGAATCCAGATAAAAAGCAGTACTTCCATACGTAAAAGGAATTACAGATAAAATTGGAAGAGTCTCGAGGAAAAATAACATAACACCAATATTTAAACCGCAGAAAACAATAGCCAATATACTTGGAAACCCGAAAGATAAAATCGGATTAGAAAACCACGGCGTCTACTGCATACCGTGTGCAGACTGCGGCCAAACATACATAGGACAAACGAACAGAAAAATATCGGCAAGAATACAAGAACATAAAAATAGCGTCAGAAACAAACAAACAACATCAGCCCTGTTTCAACATCATCAAGCAACAGGCCACAGAATCGATTTTGACCGATCAAGAGAAATAGCATCCATAGAAAACTACAGGGTCCGTACCATAAGAGAAGCTCTAGAAATAGAAAAATCAGGACACCTAAACAAACGAGACGATGCTCTAAATATTCCACTGACTTGGAAAATAATTTTAAAAAACACGAAAACGCATAAAACAACACAAGACGGAAAAACAAACATCGAGGAAGAAAGTCAAGAAGTGAGGGGGCGGAGCCTATGCAGCGAACCGGCCAATCAGGAACCGAGACCAGCCAATGCCAATAAAACCCAGACACAAGCAGAGGCGAACAGTAGTTGCCGTCGAGTCACCAGACGTACAGCAGCACTTGAAAATGCCAAATGAGATTTTGGCGAAACGTCGTGAAACAAACGGTGCTTCTCAGCGCCAACAAAACTTCCGAAATCGGATTGAACCCCGGAATCTTTCTCTGATTCATATATATATATATATATATATAATCTTTAGATACTGTACTTAGCAGTAATAAAAAGTCGACATGTTTCGAGCTATGAACTCATTAACAAGACTGACTACAGGAGAGTATTGCATCGTAATTTATAAAACAGACAAAAGCAAAGGTGATACCTGAAAATCAATTTGTTCGTGTACAAGGGGTAATTGACTATTATGGGCGGAACTTATTTCGAGAATTTCACGAAGGTCAAGGCGCTTTCCTTCATTACCTGAATGCAACAATTGGCTTTTGTTGAAATCCAGGAAATGATTAAATTTCATACAATGTTCGGAGAAGCCAGTGGTAATTTTATTTTGTAAAATTGACTTTTTATGTTCTTCAACAGAAATGTTTATATTTCTTCCTGTTTGTCCAATATAGAAAGCAGGACATTCGTCGCAAAATATTTTGTGAACACCACTGTTTTCTCCGATGTTAGATTTTTCTTTATTATTGACCAAGAATGACTTCAAGTTTCTTTTGTTTGTACAAATTGTTTTAACGTTATTTTTCGATAGTCTGTTACAAATTTTGTTACTCAAATTCGGTACATAATTTATAGAGAAGTAATTTTGTTCCTCATTGATAGTTTGCGTGGCGTAAGTATATTGAATGCAACAGATTCGTTATTCGTTTTTTCGCAATGAGCTTACCGATAAGACTTTCATTGTATAATCATGCCGAGCGGGCAACGACATCAGAAAAAAGGAAACACACCTGTTTTATTCTCCCTGAAGTATGTGTCAGGGAAGCGGGCAGCTTGAGTTTGGGATTTACTCCTTCAGCCAGATCAGGGGATACACTTGTATGTACAAGTGCATTAAGGATAGGTGAGACGGGACATTTATGGAACATAGGAAGTGTGGGTAGGGTTCAGAGGATTAATACTGGCCCAGTATTCACCTTATAAGTTTGCAAGCAGTGATTTACATTAATATGAGGAAGCCTCTGAAAAAAACTCATGGCAGACCAGTCGGCCTTGGGGTTTGAACCCGAGACCTCCCAAATACTAACCAGCGTACGCTAAGGACTCGACGAACTAGCTTGGTAACCAACGACATCGAAAAAAAAAAAGGCAAAGGAAACACACGTGTTTCATTCCTTCCTGAAGTATGTGTCAGGGAGGCGGGCAGCTTGAGTTTAGGATTAACTCCTTCAGCCAGATCAGGGGATACACTTGTATGTACAAGTGCATTAGGGATAGGTGAGGCGGGATATTTATGGAACATAGGAAGTGTGGTTAGGGTTCAGAGGATTAATACTGGCCCAGCATTCGCCTTGTAAGTTTGCAAGCAGTGACTTACATTACCATGAGGAAACCTCTGAAAAAAACTCATGGCAGACCAGTCGGCCCCGGGGTTTGAACCCGAGACCTCCCAAATACTAGCCAGCGTACCTAACATACTCAACTAACTAGCTTGGTACGACATCGAATTCGCATAACCATATAATAATTTCTAAGAAGAGCACTAACGAGAAGCGAATAAAGCAAAGCGCCATCTATCGATAGGTAGTTCAATCAAGGTCAAACAGAAACGTCCATTGCCAAAAACTTATGTCACTTCACACCCATAGATGGCCACTTTAGTTGGAGTTTTACGTGCGATAAGAAACTTCGTCCCAATAAATATATTTTTTACCTATATTCTCACTTTAAATAGAATCTAACGGAACGTCACTTCACTCGACTATCTACGCAGTTCAAGATTAACTCGCCAGAGGGCTGATCATTCCGTTCGAATCGCATCCGCATCAACCCCAAATACATCCCTGGCTATTGATTCGCGACGAAGGCCATGCGAATATTTCGAGTACGATGCCCCAAACCACAGAATTGATTGTTTTATAAAAAGCCGTCCGTAATTTCGCCGAAATTCGATCCTGTTCTGTCGGGGCGCGTATAGACAATGAGGAAAGTTGAGCCGAGCTGCTATCAATGCCATCTTTGTACTATTGTTTGTTATTAATTACGGTATCGGTTTATGGAACAAGCCTCGCGTCGGGCTAAATGGCCATTGCGTTTAACTGTTCCAGGAAGTAACACCGTGACAGGCAATATCGTTTGATAAATACGTCGGAGAGAGGGTTTGTAGACAATCGGCGGGTGTCAAATACGTGAGTAAATAATGCGTACCTTGTAATAAAGGTTAATCGAGAGAATATCAAGTTGTTCTCCGAATGACACAGATAGTTGGTTGATTAGTCGTTTTGGTGTATTCAGTCACTTTGTCGTTCAATCTCTATTTTTGGAAGATTTATCTCTCGTGCATGAATATCATCTTGGTGATACTAAAGATGACTAAGGGGAGTTTTAAATTGGAGGTTGTTCAAAACTAGTGCTTTTATTCTAGTCAATAAGTGCAACTGCTTTCAGCAGTCTCGGAAAAATATGATTGAGGTGTCATTCGACCTGGAATAGCACGTAGATGATATTTGAAAAAAAAAAACATTTGGCACTGGGGGTCTGCCGCGGTAAAGTTATTGCATAGCATTTTTTATCAACTGATGTAATTATAATTCTTCATTCATTTTTTATTTATGTAGTATTTTTTTTCTTTGATATTAATTCAAGTTACACTTTTTGAGCGTGGAGACCGATAAGAAAACTTTTTTTCTTTTATCGAATAAATGAGAAGTTGATATCGTTTAAAATATTTTTTATTATCTTACAATACATGTAGGTTATTCAGGAAGTTTTATGATTGAAACTATAGGTTTATGGTAACTGAAATAAGAACATATCATATATTCTCAATTTTGGATTCGGAGAAATGTAAATTGCTACCATGACTATGTGTAGGCCATTTCTAAGTTTGCATAAGCACGCACAAATATCTCCAACAAATGAGCGCCTAACATTAACCTCGCTAACGTGTGCAATATTTATATCAATATTCGTAGTCATATTATTAGTAATATATATAGCTATTCACTGTTGTACATAGGTACACCTATGTATACATATATACCTTCATGTATACTTACGGGGTGCACATGCGGTGAGTGTGGCATTATAAAGATATGATAGATACCTATACACTGTATACATCTATATACTTTCTCACAAACAGACAGCTGCTTACGTATTCGTCCGATTTCGGAGTAGCTCGTCTCGATCCGTGCGAGCTTCGTACAGTCGTACCATATACATACACGTTAGGCTGCGGTTATAGTGGATGCGTTTCCTGACGACCAGCGTTGCCAGAGTGGTACTATAGTACCACATGTGGTACTTTTGGTTGTCAAAAAGTACGGTGGTACTCCTTTGATAAATGTGGTACTGTTTTTGGGTATATTGAAAAACAACTTTTTTTATAGATTATTTGCAATTTGAATCATGAAATCAAAATGTCCATAGCGTCATAGCAGATGACCATGACAAGAGAGAGATGCGAGTCGGAAGGAAAGTTCGGAAATGCACGGAACAGTCAGTTTATTCTGTCCAGCCAAAGAGTACACAAACTCTGTACTCTTTCTGCTTTGTGAAATGGAATGAATTTTATGCCTGCCTCTAGCGGTTGATTTCGAAACTGAGTGAACTGAAAGTTCTTTGTCTCTCTCTCTCTCTCTCTCACGCAGCTTCTGCCAAACTAGCCACTAGCCCGACTAGCCGTCACATAGCAAATATATTTACACACTATCCATATAATGTGTTTTTTCTTTCATATGGCATGTAATATGTAATATTAGAAAGTGGTACGCTGAGGTAAAATTTAGTACATTTTCATCGAGTTTGTGGTACGGAGAATTTTTCACACCTGGCAACGCTGCTGACGACCAACTAGTCGGACGTACACCTCAGAACTGATCGTCTGACAACGGTGGTTATAGTCAATGCGTATTTTGTACTGTGTTCGCACCTAGACTGTAATTCGTAACTTACATAAAACATGGATATCAACAATAATAATTTTGAAATATATTATCAGTATGTAAAAAGTCCGCTTTTAAAAGTTTTATTACTGTCGGGAAAAAGTGAATATGTCAACAAAGTATTTATATCCAGACAAATTCATGGAGAGTATCGCAGGAAGTCGCATGAAAAATCAAATGCTTTTCAACGATTTCGTCGTTCTGATGACGTCGTACGACATCTGACGACCGATTCGCAAGCACTATAACCATAGTGATACATTATTATGTATTTGGTATTATTTGATTCATTCCTGCGAGTTCTGACGTGTACGTCCGACTAGTTGGTCGTCAGAAAACGCATCCACTATAACCGTAGCCAAGCGAACGCTCGGCCGAGCTACATGGTAGGCGGAGTGTGGGGTGTTAGGTTTTATTTTCGTTACGGAATTTCTTGATTCGGTCGCCGCGCTCAAAGCCCGCGATAAAAGCTATGCAATAGCTTAAAAAGTTCCTCTCGTGAAAATTGTGGAAGTTGAAACTATTCATTGGAAAAAAGTTAAGTTTGGTTTTTTGCAAATATCTCAAAAATTAATTGAGATTTTTGATATCTAAAAAAACATTCGAAGAGAAGAGGAAATTTCCTAAGTAAAGTCTGAACTCCAAGAACTGTGGGACCAATATTTATAATTTTTCCAGAGGCATAAAAATACGGCCGACAATGGGCACTTTGGCTTGGGCAAGTAACGCCCATTTGGGGCTCTTCAACAATTAAAACTATATTATATTTGAAAATTCATAGATGAAAAAATTCAGGCACTTACTAGATATATGAATGAACAATAATCCTCTGGCAAAAAAATTTAATTGCGATTTTTCATACAATAGTTAATTGACATTCTTTTGGAGTTTGAACATTGACATTGTAAGTGTGGTAATTGTTAAACTTTAAATCTGAGATTTTTCACCATTT
>JARQZK010001454.1:922500-947500 GCA_030704885.1 Cynegetis impunctata | reverse complement strand
CAGGGTGTCTCATTCAAGAGCTATGGCTTTGTCATTAGTTTTTTTTAAAGGTAATACCCTGTATATTATTTCACTTTACAATTCTACGATAAATTCTTATCACTTTTTGTGAACATACTATATGCCTCAACTCGATGGATTGCCAGAAACGGAGATAGTGGGTAATGAGAGGTACGATATGAAAACACACAAATGTAATTACTAATTTAATTTTTACATATGTTCAATCTGTTGTCCGTTTACTTCGAGACATTTTTGAAGTCGATTCAATGTTTCCCGTTGCACATTTTCAATTACTTCTGGACTGATAAGTCTTATTTCCTGCCTGATTCTCTCTTTTAGATCATCAATATTATTTGGTCTATTCAAATAAACTTTAGACTTCAAATAACCCCATAAGAAAAAATCCAATGGGGTTATGTCCGGTGATCTTGGCGGCCACTCAATCGGACCTCTCCTTCCTATCCATCTGTTGGGAAAAGTTGCATCAAGAAATTGTCGAATTGAGCGATTGAATAGTGAGGAGGTGCCCCATCTTGTTGAAACCATATCTCGTTATTAGGTATGTCAGGATCTTGTGGGTTAGGAAACAAAACAGCTAAAGCCGGAATGAGTTCGAACTGGAGAAAGTTCAAGTAGTCCTCTCCGTTTAGTGTTCCTTCAAAAAAATAGGGACCAACTATACGATTTCGAACAATCGCTGCCCATGTATTAATTTTTTGAGGCCGCTGTGTGTGGCATTCTTGCATCCAATGAGGATTCTCGGTCGCCCAATACCTACAGTTTTGTCTGTTGACGTGGCCATTTAAAGTAAAGGTGGCTTCATCAGAAAAAATTATGTTTGTAATGAAATTTAGATGTTGATTATGAATTTCAAGAATCTGCTCACAAAAACTGTTACTCTGCGGTCAAAATCGTCTTCTAATAATTCATGTACCAGCTTAATTTATAGGGATGATACTTATTTACCTTAAGTATTTTATGCACGGACCCTACTGATAAATTGAAATTATTGGAAATTGTAGTAATGGATGTATGAGGGTTATCTTGGGTTTCTAGTAGAACGTTCAGCACTGTTTCTTCAGATACTCTCGGTGGTCTTCCTTTAGGTAAATCTCTAAACGTGGCCGTATCTCCTGAATTTTGATTCAATTTTGCTGACTGTCGATCTAGTAATTGGCGGACGATCAGGATGATTTTCATTGAATAGATTGCAGACTTCTTCTTGTGAACGCACCCTATCTCCAAAACGCAATCATCATAAGTACTTCAATACGTTCTCTTCAAGTAATTGCATTTTCTTAAACACAATGAAGTAGTGTTAGTGCCTGGAGCGTTAAAAACGTGAAAACTGCGGACTATACAGCACCACTGAATGAATTCAGATGGTACATGTGAAATTTCATTCTTCAGATTTAAAGGACAATGTTTACCTAAATTTTTTTTTTGTACTTTTAATCCACATTTTTAAAATCTCCAGGTGCCTCCACTATCTCCGTTATAATCTGGGAATCCATCAAGTTGAGGCATATGGTATGTTTCACAAAAAGTGATAAGAATTTATCGTAGAATTGTAAAGTGAAATAATATACAGGGTATTACCTTTAAAAAAAACTAATGACAAAGCCATAGCTCTTGAATGAGACACCCTGTATACAAAATTTTTATTGCGAAAATTGGCCCAAATAAAAATACCTAATCGACCTGTCCGAAGATTTTAACATGAAATAGAAACCTAATTTTTTAATGAATTTGTTCCTTTTCATCATGAAAGCACTGTATATATATATATATATATATTATATATATTATATTATATATATATATATATTATATATATATATATATATATATATATATATATATATATATATATATATAGTATAAGGTTAGTTGACTGACTAATTTAGATACCAATATTAATATTTGGGATTGCAGTCTGGGTGAAACTGCCGTACAGGTACTGGCAAGAGCTGTCTATGTTCGCCGCCATCACAAATTTATTAAAATAAAATTTCAGTTTTCAAATAAATAATTCTTGAATAGAAGATAAATTATAATTAATAATTAATATTCTTTCGATCTACCTTCCGACTGTGACACCCGTAAATGCGAACTGATGAAAATGATTAAATTAACATCTTTGAATATAACCACAAATTCGTGAGTAACTCCTTTGTAAGCCAAAACATTTTTGTTTCACCAACTCATTTTTTGTAGCATCTCCTGAAGAAGGGATTAATAAATCCAGAAAGCTTGAGATAGAGGAATAAAGTGTACACTTATTTAACCCAGACTGCAATCCCAAATATTAATATTGGTATATTATTATTATTATTATTATTATAGTCAATTATAAAATAAAACATCAACTCTACATTTAGCAAATGATCAAGAAGATGAGTGATGAAATTTATACTGTCGAAAATATTGGAACGTTTTGAAAGAAAATATCAGCCAGCCTCAGGTACGAGCTTGTGAGCGGAAATGATTAAGAAAAAACTAAGACAATTCGAAACAACGCTAAATACCTCCGCCTCTCAACAAAAGCAGTCAACGAAAACTGAAACTTCTAAAAAACTTAAGGTTATTATCGGATATAGGCTTAGTTACAAAGTATCAACAACAAACATTTCAAAAACACCATTGTGATGATAAGTATCTTCTGGTATACAAGACATTAAAAGAAGAACGTTTCGAAACGAACAGCGAAATATCTTCAGGCAACGTCCTCCACCGGAAACGATTATGACCCACTCGACATCCGGTCCGAACGCAGAAGCGCCTCTGATCAAAATCAACAGGATGTTAACGGAAACGGCAATGAATCACGGTTGGCCATGCGACGGCATTTTTCGTTCAGATAACGACATATAAATATATGTGTGTTTTTTTTCAGCGTGTATCGGTGGAGCAGTTGGCCGCAGCTCGTGTATATCCGTCGGCAAACACTTCGTTGACGATTCTTGGCGGGAAGTTTGCGAGGGTATCGTTGGAAAAAATGATAAATGGGTATAATTCCCAATTGGCGTCGATATCAGTAGCGGAGACAAGTTTTTCACGGTTCATTGAATTTTAGCATCTCTTATGTACGAGAGCGATTTTTATTTTGCGATAAAATGTAGGAAACTTCCTATTGGGTCGCTTTTAAATCTGGAAGAAAAATTCATGTGGAAGGTTTTATCTGGGACCAGTGCCGGATTTACATTCTTGAGACCTTTAGGTTGAGAAGTGGTGGAGTTCTTGTTGAAGGAACGAAAATACCAAAATTTCGTTGGATATCATGTGATTTTTTTCTTTAGTATGAATTGCGGGTCATCGAATATTAAATTTATATAGTACTAGCTGCCCGCTCTGGCCTTGCACGGGTTTTTAACAAAATATTCAAAATTAAAAATTATACATTACATAAAGTGAACAAGGAAAATTCTTTAATAATTTAAAAAATTATCAAACAACTTTCCAAGGAAGCTGGTTATACGTATTCAGCAACGCAAAATCTGCATTCACAATCGAACGGTGAATTATAGAAATTGTCAAATCACCCCGACTCAAAATCTGCATACAGCTGTTTCGATCTTATTAGATCTCATCAGTGCAGCTTATTTGACCCGGAGTGAATTAACAAATCTCTAATTGTTCCCCAATACAAATCGTGGTCAGTAACACTGGTCGGATAACAATCCAGAGCGCCATCCCACCAAAGATATTGGGAAACAACAATTCACCGCTTAGACTGAAAATGCAGAAATTCGTCGCTCGAACACGTACCTCCTGATATGAAGATATCTACTCTACAACAGTGGTGTATATGATTCCAAGGCACACTAACATAGTGATTTAAAACCTTTGGAAATACCCACGAGAGCGCGCTCCGAATATTCTAGTCGCTTAATACGCAAAATACAACAATCAAATCATGATCGACTAGTATGTTTTTCATGATTTGATTGTTGTATTTTGCGTATTAAGCGACTAGAATATTCGGAGCGCGCTCTCGTGGGTATTTCCAAAGGTTTTAAATCACTATGTCAGTGTGCCTTGGAATCATATACACCACTGCTGTAGAGTAGATATCTTCATATCAGGAGGTACGTGTTCGAGCGACGAATTTCTGCATTTTCAGTCTAAGCGGTGAATTGTTGTTTCCCAATATCTTTGGTGGGATGGCGCTCTGGATTGTTATCCGACCAGTGTTACTGACCACGATTTGTATTGGGGAACAATTAGAGATTTGTTAATTCACTCCGGGTCAAATAAGCTGCACTGATGAGATCTAATAAGATCGAAACAGCTGTATGCAGATTTTGAGTCGGGGTGATTTGACAATTTCTATAATTCACCGTTCGATTGTGAATGCAGATTTTGCGTTGCTGAATACGTATAACCAGCTTCCTTGGAAAGTTGTTTGATAATTTTTTAAATTATTAAAGAATTTTCCTTGTTCACTTTATGTAATGTATGAAATTGACCATGGTCGACTAGTATGTTTTTCATGATTTGATTGTTAAAAATTATAATACACACACATAAACCCTTCTGTTTGACCGTTGCGTAGGAAGCCGACCGCGCGAGCGAGCACTTCATTTCTTGACATTGACTCCCCTCTCGTACGGACCGTACTCCAGTGACGTCTACATTGCATAAGGTGCTGGCTAGCCAGCCGAGCAGGGTGAGCGGCTACCACGTAACTTTTTTTGGAACAAAGTTCCTTACAGCAGGCTTGGGAGATAGTGATTTCTCTGCGGCACCAAACTGATAAATATGCGAGACTGAAAGTGTGACAAAAATAGACTGACGAAAGTCACGTTTTTAGTTAACACAAGCGAATATTGTATACCTTTCTCTTTCTCCCTCTTTCTTTTCGTTCTCTCATCCCTTCTCTTTCTGATCCCACTCCGCCACGTCAATCGCCAATGCATTATACAGGGTGTTCCACCGGGAAAGAACGCGATCTGTATATGGAAAACTACACATAGGAAAATTTTGAAAATTTGACATATTTTCAAGATGGTGGCACTTCCGGTTATACCGGAACAAGATACCAACTTGCTTATTTCAAATTGGACACCCTATATATTGATACATTTTTGGATTCTACGCAATTCTAGGCAGATTTTATGCATTATGTCCTATACCTAAGTCTAAGCGTTTTTGACATATTTAGGTTATTTATGTCAAAAATGACGATTGCAAGCCCTAACATAATTATCAATTTTTCCTATAAGGAAGCCCTTTTCACTCACTTTGGGTTGAATTGCTTGTTGAAAAGGACCTACTTTAAAAGATTTTGTATAATATTTGTATAACTAATCATACAGAGTGTTCAAAAAATAAGATCTAAAATGAGATTGAGAAAACTGATAAAAATCAATTTTTTCAAATGGAAACCCCCATTTTTTTTATTTTATAGCATTTAGCATTTAAAAAGAAGGTAACTTTGTATGAGGTTATCTATACCTAAAATTTGAAGTTTTCGAAATATTGCCAATTCAATATTTTTATATGGCGATTTTACATTTAATCGTTAAACAATTAGATCTAGGATAGCCACGATCGTATTTGACATTTCAAATAGTCGTAATGGCACCCCGGTTAAATTATACAAACGAAAATTATTTTAACTTATTTATTATTCATGGACAATGTGATAAAGTTATTTCAAGAACATGTGATAAGAAGAGCCACCCATAAACAATTGCTGCTTAGATGCGAAAAATGTTTAGAAGTTCAAGGAACGGCTACTACGTAACTTTTTTTCGGAACGAAGTTCCTTACAGCAGACTTGGGAGATAGAGATTCGAGATTTGTTCCCCCAGTTCCCCCCTCTGGATCCGCGCCTGGAGAACTGAGGTTAAAAAAGTCGTCATTTTTTGACGTTTTTCGGAAAAATAGTTATTTATTATACAAGGGAAAAAAGTATTAGATTTTAGCTTGAGGTTGTGTTGTCTCCCGACGCGAAGCGGAGGGAGACAAAAAAGCGAGAGCTAAAATCTAATATTTTTTCCCGTGTATAATACATCATTTTTTTTCTGTGACGAGGAAAACGACGATTAAATATTGACAATACATATTGTTATAATATATTAAAGTCAGAAAATTATAGATGCGAAATTTGAATTTTTAAAATGGTAGGCTGTTGTACTTTCAGCGACAATTAGACCTGCGTTGCTAAGGAATCCTTTGAAGTAAACAAATATCTGTCAATTTAATTCTATTGATTTGATTTAAAAATTGCGAACTTAGTAGTTGTTTAATAGTTATTTTGAATAATATGAAGTGAAAAAATGTCTGATTCCGAGTTATCTCTGACTGCACCGTCATCAAACTAACTACATTTCTGAAACAAAATGGGAAAGGTTACACGACCAAGAAAGCTGCAGATTTTTACGAGTACATAAATTAGTGATTTTTTAAATAATGCTCCCGATGAATTTTATTTAATGGCCAAGGTTGTTGTTGTATTTGGAATTGCATGGAGCTTGTCGAATTTATGAATTCAGCCAGGTAACATTAGATGATATTGAAGATTCGGAAACGTTATTAATTGTGAAACTCAAGCAAACAAAGAATGAAGTAAGCAGGAGATTTGTAGTTACCTACTGAAGAATATAATTTCGACACAAGAAAATTCCATTGTTGTACCGAATAGTTCAAGGAACTATTATTACATATAAAGGAAATGTAACTTTTGTATAGTAAAATACTCTTAAATTAAATATCTACCTTTACTTATGTGTATATATATCCGGGAAAAAAGTACTCACTTTTTTCCCGGGGAAAAAAGTAATTTCAAAAAGTGATATTTTTTTACCTGTCATCAGAGACAAAATGTCAAACTTTTTTCCCGTCACAGAAAAAATAAATTATTTTAACCGTGACGTTTCAAAATATGAATCAATCACGCTAGAATATCATCTCGACGCGATGCATTTCTCTCGAAAAATACGACCTCAGTGATGGAACTCTGCTGCTTCCACGAGTTTCTCTTATAATCTGAAGTTTCGAGAGGCACTGCACGCCAGTGAAGCTTCATTGTTTACGAAGAAAATCTAAGAGAGCGCCGTATCAATCCACATTCGGCTATAACGTGATTTACCGCCAGATATAGCGTCGCGACGCCGACGACGATGCCTCCGACGGTCGGATAACGCCCAGGGCGTCCCGATTTATGGTTCCGTTTACTGAAATACGACGCCTGATTTTAATTATCGCGACCATTCAAATTAAATAAAACATCGTAATTTAGTGGTGGCGGCGTGGCAAAAGGGGTAGCGGGGCGTGGAGGAGAGGGGCGCGAAGGAGACGGAGCGTTGAATTTACATTAGTTTTGATAATCCGGGTGCCGGTGTTCTTTTAGCCGTTTCCGTTTTTGAGCCGATTATTGTTTCATAAATCGGGCTGTGTTGATTACTTTTCCCATATCCGCAACAAGATTCCGGCGCGTTAATGATTTTTCGCCGAGCGATGTTTCGTGGAAGAAATTTCATTTCTCTGCGGAAGTTTTTGCACCTACACCAATCCGGCGCGTTCGTTAAATTAATTAGTTGTACGAATTTTATGTGGTGTTGATGTTCTATTATAGAACGTTCGTAGAGGTACGAAAATGGTGTTAATTTTTTTCTTTACTGCATTTGTGATTTTTTTTGTTTTTCGTATATTTTTTTTTTGAGAAATAAGGTTGTTTTCGTAGTTTTCGAAAAGGATTTAAGTCAGTTGATATTCTATTCTGAAACAAGCGGAAAATATGTGTGCGACTGTTGTTAATATTTCTCTTTTCTTCGTTTGTGATTGTTTTTTAATTTTTCGTATATTCAATTTTTTCGCAGTTAACGGAAAAGATTGCCAACGGAAGTTACTTCAATAGTTTTTGGACGATAAGTCAATACTGAATAAGTATTTCCTTTTTTCTTATATATATATATATATATATATATATATATATATATATATATATATATATATATATATATATATATATATAGTATATCTATATTATATATATATATATATATATAAATATATATATATATATATATATATATATATATATATGTGTGTGTGTGTGTGTGTAAATCTTATTCTGACGGAAGTTTTGCCGAATCCATTTTAAATACCGTAATTATTTTAATATAGTGAAACTATAAGCCAAGTATTGTTATATGCAGAATAGGCCAGTCAGTTGAGATAATCAATTGACGATAATTCCGAAAGTTTTCAAACTTCAATGTAGTGTCGAGAAAGGGATAAAAACAATTTATGAAATTTTGCAACCTTTTTCTAAGTCCGGAACATTGTTAAAATTGCAATAACATTGAATTTTGCCTTATGCTTGTGAAAATAATTTCAAAAGTTCTGCAAACTTTGAGTAGTATTGAATAATATATTATTTCATATCACGAATCAAATTTGCAATCAATTCAAGGGTACCGAAAATTTTTTCAATTCAAAATTATCGTTTTTCTTTGATAAATTGACCAAAAAAAATTCCAAAAAAACTGCAAACTTGGCAGATACTTCGGAAAAATATACCGAACAGTTGTATAAATTTGCGACATTGACCGGAACATGTTTATTTATAATTTTTTCAATTCGTGGTCATTTTTTCGGGCAAGATGGTCTCGAAATAATTACAAAAGTTTTGAAACTTGATTGAAATTCAGAAAATATCTATTCTGACGCATTTGCAAATTTGCAACCTTGTACGCGATACGGAACTTCATTTGCAATTTGCAAACATATGATTTTTGAATTTTTATGTTTTTGCAAATTGCATAATTTTTTCGAGCAAGATGGTCTCGAAATAATTACAAAAGTTTTGAAACTTGGCTGAAAACTTAGAAAACATCTATTCTGATGCATTTGCGAATTTGCAACCTTGTACGTGGCCCGGAACATTATGCAATTTGCAAAAACATAAAAATTCAATAATCATATGTTTGCAAATTGCATGAAGTTCCGGACCACGTACAAGGTTGCAAATTCGCAAATGCATCAGAATAGATGTTTTCTAAGTTTTCAACCAAGTTTCAAAACTTTTGTAATTATTTCGAGACCAGCTTGCCCATAAAAAGAACTACGAATTAAAAAAATTATAAATAAACATGTTCCGGTCAACGTAAAAGGTTCCAAATTTATACAACTGTTTGATATATTTTTCAGAAATATCTATCAAGTTTGTAGAACTTTTTGAATTTTTTTGGTTAGTTTATCAAAGAAAAACGTTAATTTTGAACTAAAAAAATGTTCCGTATCCTTAAATTGTTTGCAAATTTGATGCGTGATATGAAATAATATATTTTGTCCACGACTGTACTATAAATAATTCATAATACGTGTGCTTCCTGAAGTATAATTATACCTATTATTCACTACTAATGAATAATGGTTTATTATACACTGCATGACGTCACACTCAAAACGTATGTCCAAACTTGAGACTATCATTCACATCGTTAGGATAGTATTGTTATTAGATTTTTAGGTTTTATGTAACTAAGATAACTTTTAGGCAAATTATTAAACTAATATTTAATATAATGCCCAACTTATTGAATATTTACTCTAATAAATTATCTATTTCAATTTTATCAGAGTGAAAGAAAGGAATGGAATCGATGTTAAGTGAAATAGTTGACGTTTACGTGAGTATGCAGTTTTCAGTGAACAAAGAAAATGTTATGACAACGCTTTTGATAACTATTTTCATTGTTGAAAATGCAGATTATTACTAATTTTTCCGAGGAAGTGGTGGACAAAGTATAGTATTCTACTCGCACAAAACAATTTTTCACTCGAGTGAATTGCGACACTCGCTTGCAGCTCGTGTCGCAAACTTCACCCTCGTGAAAAATAGCAATCATTTTGTGCTCGTTGAATAATATACTATAATACTTCTCCAAGTTTGCAGAACTTTTGGAATTTATTTCACAAGCAAAAGGCAAAATTCAATATTATTGCAATTTTAACAATGTTCCTGAAAGGTTGCAAAATGAGATTTGTTACCGTAAACTGGGGGAACTTCGACAGTTTTTTGACATATTTAGCTTCGCCGACCTAAATGTGTCAACTAGAAACCGCTGACGCTTATGCCATTGTAACACTTGATGTCTTGGCTTTTAACCACGAAAAAATCAGTTTTGTCCCCCACCCCCTTCACCCCTTTTTTTTGGTCTCTTTTTGGTGTCGAAGTTACCCCGTATATGGGGTAACTTCGACACGCTATGTATTTTAGCGAATTGTCGAAGTAGGAAAGCTCCTGAGTAACTTCGACAACAAAAAAAGTAAAATCAGGTTAATTTCACATAGTTTTACCATATTTTAAAGGTCAGTCGATTGTATTTGGTTTAAAAAAACAAGTCTCAATCTCCAAAAAGTAACACTAAAGGAACATTCTCAAAAAAGTACACAAACAACATAAACAAAGTAAACAAACAAAAAAGTAACACTAAAGGAACATTATCAAAAAAGTAAACAAACAACATAAACAAAGTGAACAAACAAAAAACTATAATAATACAAATAGTCAGTCTTAAGTCATCATCCTCGCAAACAGGACATTCGTAATTCGCTCGGTTTGAACCATTATTACAATGTCCACAAATCCATTTATTGCACGTTACGCACTTAATCCAAGCCTTTCGATTAGTGTACTCAGAATAATCTATCAAGCAAATTGAGCACGAAGCACAGGAAGGACATTCATAATGGGGGTCATTCGAACCAAGATTACAAGTGCCACAGACCCACTTCAAGCAGGAGATGCAACAGACCCAATCATTTTTGCCAGTGTAATTTATGTAACTGCAATTGCATAATGAGCAGTAAGAGTCAGTATTGCTGTCAGTATTGCTGTCAATATTTCTGCCTGTTAGAACACGTGACGTTGAGGCTGACTCCGTTATTTTTACGTTAGGGTTAAGGCAGGCTGTCTTTGATTTTTTATTTTTTGAATTGGCTTTGTTGACAATAGTCTTTTTAGGCAGCATTGGTGGTAAAACATTAAAATAAAAAAATTCAGTTACTTGTGGTGCACCAACCGCAGCTCGCTGGCGTTTAATATTTGTTGCTGAGTGAGTCCTTAAGTTGTTCCTTGCTGCAAAGCAATGTATAAAGTCTTCTCCAGGTTGATTATTCTTCCATCTTGGAATATTTCTGCCCTGTTTAGTCACAAATTTTGAAACAACTTGGCGAACATCTGCTGGCGTCATTGGAAAACCCCAGTCGCTCACTGTCTGGAGAGATTTTGTTATCAACGCTTCTTCCTCTTGGGTCAGCACAGTAGGACGACCTGGTTTTAGGGGATGTTTCTGGTGGATTTTTTCCAACAAAGTTGTCCTCGGCACCTTGAACTTTTTGCTCGCAGCCAACTTGGACATCCCCTGCTTCACAGCTTCCACAGCTTTGGCCATGTTTTCTGGACAATAATTTTGGTAACTCCTTCCCCCCACCTTCTTTACATATGTGCGCGGCATCTTAATATTTATCCTATTTGTTCACCAAAATCAATGTGAAAAGAAAGATATACCTAATCAACTGAAAAAAATAATATTAATTTAAAAAAAACAGAAAAAGACAAAATTATAACAAAATTATACTAGGTGTCGAAGTTTAACCGGAAGTCGAAGTTCCCCCAGTTTACGGTACTTTCTCTATGTAGCATTCACTTGACCAAAGTTTAAAAACTTTTGGAATTATTGTTAAATTTTCGATTTTCAATGTCTGAACTGACTGGCCTAGAAATTTGAACTTTTTATTGTTATTACGTACTGGTATAGAGGCGAATTGAGGGGCTTTGTCTGACGTGATTAACCCTAGCCGTATGCATCTGGAAACTTTAAGGGACGCTTATCAAAATTGAGAATGCATTATTCACGACGGCGGCGTCGTGACGATTGGAGGACCGGTAGGAATCCAATATACCTGTTCCAATTCCTCCCATGATTTGTATGCATTCGGTATGCATATAGTTATGGGAAATTGCTATTCATAGAAATTGGACTAACGTTAATTCGGTAGTATATAATTATCTCGATATCCGAGCGTATTTCAACTAGCGGGATGATAAAAGTAACGAAATTCAATAACAAGCGTGCAAAATAACTAACGATTCAGGGAGGCGAACCTTGTGATTCACAGAAAGATATCATTTCGCTGATAATATCTCTTCTACACACCCCGAAACTGAAAGTATAACGAAGAATACAGTATTAACGTTAGAAGAAATGTTTGTACTACTATAGGCATCTGAAAATAAGAATGCAGCGCCAATGTGGCCAGTCGTAGAACTATAAATATTGACATTGGAATATTTATGTTGTATATGTTGTGTGGTTATTTGTGTTTTTGAAATATAATTTTACCATAAATATAAAGACTTTTCAGGCTTCTTTAGTGAACAAGTGTGTTACTGTGTATGTATTCTCATTGCTATTGAGGCGGTAGGTGATTATCATCATTTGTTTTGTAGCCAAATAGAGAGAAATCTTAGGTTAGATCATGAGATGAATATCTTAATTCTCTGATTGACTCGTTCAATATGTACTCTACAGCTGCTATTTTGGCATTCAACAATGCTTCTTCTCTAGTCAACTATTTTCTGTCTTTCAAAAATGGTGGCCTGATCAACTTTATTTTAAACTGTTGACAAATATCATCTATCAAAAAATCTTTGTCCACCATAATAATAATTCTAACTTTAAAATTAAGTCACTTTGTTGGAAAATCGTTTTATCAGATGCTCTTCCCCCAAATGGCTCACTAATATAAGTAATTAAACCTCCAGGAGAAACACCTGTCATGAATTTCACGGTGTTATTAGATTTATACTGAGAGTAAAACCTGATCCTGCAGTAAAGGCACTTTGGTTTCTGTATAAGAATGTCTGTAGAGTCTAAGATGATTTGAGTATTTTGAAAACTTTCAAAACATTTTGGCATGTTTTTCTTTATTTCAGAATATTCTGGGAATCTTATGACATAACTAAGAACTCTACTCATAATGGGTAGCATTTCATAAATATATTTTTGGCATAATTCTTGTGAAATGCCAAATAAAAGAGATAATGTCACATATGTAAGGTCACATTTCATTTTTGTAAATACTAAAACAATACGCTGTTTGATTGTTAATCTATGTGACCGTTGATCACTGTAAACAGATTGTACTGCTTTTACTATTGTATCTAATAGTTTTATATTATTGAGACCAGTGAAACTGTTTAGAGCACTATCTGTAGTTATCAGATCACACAAAGTAGAGACTTTTGGGGAATTCCTTTTTTCCTTCTACACAAACACGATATTTATCACCAGCATGGAAATTGACATTTGAACATTTCTTTTCCCAGGAAGAACACTGGGGAACTGAACAATAACGATTCGAACGACTCATAGCTTTCAAAATGATTGCAAATAATAAATATTGGTAAAAAAAATCACACACAAACAAACAAAAAACAAAGGAGAACGTAAGAACTATGTCAAGATTTTTAGTTATTCTGATTGTCACCAGGCGGCGTAGCGCTTATTTCGATTCGCCTATATAACTTATAGTGGTTCGGGTTTTCGAAGCGGAGAAAGTTTTTCATAAAATAAATATTTGAAGTGAAACTTCTTTGTGCGCATGAGGGTAAAATTCTCAAAGATGAAACGCGTCACGTTTTTGTCGAAGAAGAGGGAGAGAGCGATTGAGACCTATTGAGAGGGAGTGAGAAAGGGCGAACGTAGCATGAAACACATAGACATGGAGCGAGAGGAGGGAGAGAGCGAGTGAGAGAGAGCGAAAGAAAAAGAAAGATCGAGAAAAAATACACGCTATTTGTTGATGTATTCGTTTAGTAGTTAAATATTAGAAATTTAGATGGCAATTCTGTCGCATAACGTGTTGTACTACAGTAAACGCACATCTTTTTATTTATTTACATCATCATTAGTATGTATACAGTGAGGTTAAACTTATAAATAAACATTTTGCGATAAATTTGTAAATCATCCTATACTTAGCACAAAATTTTGACTTTAAAATAAAACACACTTGGCTTAAGTTTCACCATATAAAAATATTTAGACTGTATTTAGCAGTAAAGGATAGTCGACATGTTTCGAGTTATGAACTCATTATCAAGACCTTGATAATGAGTTCATAACTCGCAACATGTCGACTAAAGAATAAAGTTTAAACTTTATTCTTTATGATGTTTCACCAAGTGATGTGCGAGAATTCAATCTCATTTATTATACTAACCAGTTGTTCAGAGTAAGTAATATATTTGTATTTTGGATTTATTGGGCCGATACTTGGTGTAAATTAATAAACATATTGAAACAATGTTTAAAAATAACAATTTACACATTTATCATAAAAAATGAAGGACACCCTACTGCGTAGCACTAGGAATGATAAAACCCCTCGGCGCATGTGCATGTCGTCAATATTTTTTGAATGTACCTATTATATAAATTAAATAACAATGAAAGTCGATTTTACGAATGAAATGAAGGAAAATTGCAATAAATGTATTAATAAGTCGATATTACGAATAAAATTCGTGAAAATTTAGCAAAAAAATTCATTGTTTGACTCTCGAATTCGAATATCCTATCCCGGCTCATTTTGCTGCAAATTATGAATCAAATTGATAAGATATCTCTATGGATGGGAAGCAGACACAGACGCAGAATCAAGCTTAAGCTATCAACGTCGCTTGGTTACCGTGGCACACAGAGCACTTCGACGCATGTTTTGTAGGACTTCGTACATATCGACCTTGGCGCATGCGCATGTCGTAATACCTATCTAAAAAACGCTATAATTTTTTATTCTTCGTTGGGAAAAAATTGGGAACAAAACTTCTCTGATGAAATCATATGTATTTTATCGATATCCGTTGGAATTTTTGAAATCGGACCAGATCCCAACTTTTTGTAGTGAGAATTTAGCTTCACCTCGGGATAAAAACGCTATATTTTTTTATTCTTCATTGGGAAAAAGTGGTAATTCAAATTCCCTAATGAAATCATATGTGTTTTATCGATATCCGTTGGAATTTTTAAAATCGGGCCAGTTACCAACTTTTATAACCCCTTTAGCTTCGCCTCGGGGTAAAAATAACGCATGACGCACGTTTCGGTGGAACTTCACCTTCTTCAGATGCTAATGGCAAACTAACTATGATTCTCTGTTATATCGAAAACAAGAAATGACAAATTATGTGGAAGGGGTAAACCATCTTTGTATTTACCCCTTCTACATAATTTGTCATTTCTTGTTTTCGATATAACAGAGAATCATAGTTAGTTTGCCATTAGCATCTGAAAAAGGTGAAGTTCCACCGAAACGTGCTCATGCGTTATTTCTTATAATAAATGTGTAAATTGTTATTTTGTTTCAATATAATATATTTGTTATCTTTTTGTTAATTTACAATTTTTCACTCCTCATTCGAGAATTTAATATAGGTACTATTTTTCGTAAAATATAAAATGAAAATATTTCATAAATTCTCTTTTCTAAATTTTTATTTTTGAAGAAAAAAAATTAGTTTGCCAAAGAATATATATCTTGATCAGTTATTTGAAATCCCTACTCTCATAAAGAAGTTTTGAGTCATATTTCCCAAGATCTAAAAAAAAATCCAAACCCATGAAATTTCATGCGTTTTTGTAGATATACGAGCTTTGTGTATCTCTTCAGCCTCCCAAATTTACATTGTGAACAAAAAACAATAATAAGGGGGAAATACGGCCTCAGCTAAGCTGCTCACCCGTTTTAAAATTTTTTTGCTCTATATTCACAGAAATAGTAAAAAATTGAAATATAGAATTATTTCAAACAGAAGTAACAGTAATAATGCCATTCTGATCAAAATGGAATATATTCATGAATACAACTCAAGCGAAAATGTCAATTTAATTCATACATAAGGTCGGAGTTTACAATCACATTATTCCTAGTTAACTTGTTTCGAATGTGATAAGTGAACTAATGCTCGACTCGAATGGGAATTGCTACATTAATACCATATGGCAGGTGGGGAAATAAAGCAGTTGCAGCAAATAAAATTGGATCGGTTTCTTTAATGTAATTTTATTACTTAGATATATATATATATATATATATATATATATATATATATATATATATATATATATATATATATATATATATATATATATATATATATATATATATATACAAGAGTCTATTCAATTGGGATAGCAGCACTGGAAAAATGGAACTATAAACTATAATTTAGACAATTTGATATTCTGAACAGTCCAACTTACAGGAGTGGAGTTTGTCACTGTTGACTTTAAATATACGAGATAAGTATTGTATGGATTTTATAATATTTCTTCATTCAGCAAGACATGTATCCTGACTAGTTATATATAATATAGACATTGACGTTGACACATACCTTCATAATTACAAACGATTTGGGTAATTTTGTAGACAAATTCATCATATAGAAGAAAAAACAATGACAATCAATTCAATAAAATCGCAGATAACCTATCCCAAGAGACAGAATGGACCACTACAAACAGCTTTGACATTTCGCATAATTTACCAAGGAATGCTCTCGCAAGTTCGAACGTGGCTCGTTAACGCTTCCCCCTCCCTCGTAGCCGGAACCACGTGTTGACTCGTTGGCGGAAACCGAATAAGTAATTCACTTTTAATAAGAGTGACATTTGCCGGATTTCACGAACACGCACGCAGTCTGGGGGGACCTCCTTAGATATGTTTCTCATTATGACGATGTGTCACACCACGGCCGTCGTCGCCACGACCAGAAAACGGGCACGCGAGCGGCCTGAGCGCGCAGAGCAGGATTGGGGATATTCGCTCATTGAGCTACGTTGTCTTCTATCTGGAATTTAGAATGATTCGAAGATTTATGGATGGGGATTATTTGAAGTTGCCTCTGAAATCAAATTGATGACACCTCCGAAGATCAATTGATGCGTTTGAAGCCAACTGATAATACCTCTAGAGATAAATCGATTACGCATCTAGAGACCAATGGATACATCTTTAAAAATCAATTGATGAAGTCTCTGGAGACCAAATGACTACATCTCTAAATCTTAATTGATGACACCTCTAACGATTGAGCCGCTAGATGTTACTTATTTTCTCAGCAATATGTATGGGATGAAGTAGAGTTCTTATGTATTTTCAGTGTACAAGGTAGCAGGTATCCAACCTGCTACCTTGTGTGACGGCCAATTTCCAGGTATACACTGTACATATGAGCACAACTTCATCCCACAAATATTATTGCTGAGAAAATAAGTAACGTCTGGCGACTCTGGGATCTTGCTCTAAAAGATCAACTGACGATACTACCGAATATCATTTTCTTTAAAAAGGGTTGATTGATTGGTCTTTTGTAGTGGTTTCAGTCGCTTGACTAGAACCACCGTATTAGATCTCAGTACATCAAAATTTTTGTGCTTCTTGTTTTTCTAGAGAAGTTTTTCACTTTGTCCTAGAAGATTGATCCTCTAGAGATTCGGAGATGATATGAGAGGCTCCAAATTCATTATACATTCAAATACATATTGGATCTTCTCCATATATACCAATGGTTTGCATATGTTTTTTTAAGGTGCACTTGTTAATAGTCCCATCACCATTTTTATCTGAATCCTATTAAGATTAAGGATGTCATCGGGCACCGCTTGTTATGGTTCCTTGACCTTGAGTTTGCTATGTTCAAAATAGCTTTTTCCAGGTTAACATAACTTCTACATAAGTAAAATTACAGTAGCTACTAATGAATCAACATTGAAGTCCTCAAGGAAGCCCTGAAATCTCTGTGAACAATTTATCACAGTTTAAAGAATAATTTCACATATATTCTAAGTAAGGAGATATATCAATACTGATCTACCAATAGCGCATCAAGATATAGTTCAGGGCTGTATATTTTCAACTAATAGTTCTGACGAAGGCCACACTTGTCAGAAAGACTTGTACTACTATGCAAGCATGTGGAACGTAGATAATACTTGAATCAACTTATCATAAAACACCTGGAAACTTGAGTTTCTTCCTACCTTAATACTGCCCTCAATTACCTCGTTTTTCTCTTTACTTCATAAATAATATTCTATTTTCCGGGCAAAGTTCCTGCTTGACGCCAGTCGTGGCAAATTGTATGAATAGCGTGACTAACCTAATAGAATTTTCCTCCAATAAAGTACAAATAACTTTCACGGTGTATATGAGACTAATCGTGCGGTTAAAATCACTTTAGTTAAGATGGAATTCGATTTCTCAGCTCGGCCATTAAGTTACGTATTATCGGAACATGAAAATCGCCAAGAAAAAAACTAGTCAGGAAGGTAAGGGTCTGGAAATAGAATGTGGGAGGAATACGATTGCGGTTTTTTCGCAGACTTCAAAAGGGGAAGTTTCTCTTTACGACGATAACTAATCATCCGATTTGAATTGGAGTCTCTTCATTGAAATCCGGAACGCTAAGGAAAAAGTCTTAGTTTTTCTTTTGTGAGGATCTGGATATTCATCCTGAGAAATAACATTCGAAAATTCTCTGGGTAATTTATGAGAAGATTGATTGGAAATCATCCCAGTTGACCGATGTGCTAATGAAGTGAATAAATGTTTGAAGGGTTTTAGCAGGTTTTCACTTTGAAAACCTGCGTATTAATATGGGTGCGATCAGCAAAGTTGGACCTAGAACGAAGATAGTTTTTCGTTTCATGACTTTTTATGATGCTTGGCACCAAAAACTCAATTTCATATATATATATATATATATATATATATATATATATATATATACTATTTTGAAATCAGAGTCTAGTTATTGTATGAATCTAGTTTAAGGGTATATCGACTCAATTAGGAGTAAAGAAAAACTCTTTTTTCTGAACCAAGCTTTCGCAATTTTTTATTGCATCATCAGGGTTGCTAAAATAAACATGAACTTCAATAATCTGCAGTACAACTTCACAACAATGGAAACTTACCGAAGTTGAATTTTTCAAATGTCCATCTGACAAGAAACATTTAACAATTATTAAAATAAAAATTTTCTTCCCCCGTCTCAACACTAATCTTTCCAATCTATATTATTTCTTCTTTCATATAACCTCCTATGTTTGTCATCCTTCATCCCGTTCAAAACTGTCATCCTGTCACAACTCTGTCAGTTATTCTTCTTCTACAATGGTCGTTCTGTTAGTGTGAGATGCGCCATCTGCCGGTCGTCACACTAACAGAACGACCATTGTAGAAGAAGAATAACTGACAGAGTTGTGACAGGATGACAGTTTTGAACGGGATGAAGGATGACAAACATAGGAGGTTATATGAAAGAAGAAATAATATAGATTGGAAAGATTAGTGTTGAGACGGGGGAAGAAAATTTTTATTTTAATAATTGTTAAATGTTTCTTGTCAGATGGACATTTGAAAAATTCAACATCGGTAAGTTTCAATTGTTGTGAAGTTGTACTGTAGATTATTGAAGTTCATGTTTATTTTAGCAACCCTGATGATGCAATAAAAAATTGCGAAAGCTCGGTTCAGAAAAAAGAGTTTTTCTTTACTCCTAATTGAGTCGATATACCCTTAAACTAGATTCATATATATATATATATATATATATATATATATATATATATATATAGTTATATATATATATATATATATATATATATATATATATATATATATATATATATATATATATAATATATATATATATATTATATATATATATATATATATATATATATATATATATATATATATTTATATATATATCAGGGGCGGCTAGTCAAAGGAGGCTAAGGAGGCTAAGCCTCCTCAATAATATTCCGTGTATCACTAATATATTATATTGAATAGTCAGCATTCAGCATATTCATATTAATCAAAATCATATTATTTTATGCACCTACCTTCCTTTCAACCTACATTATATAATATAATTTATTAATTAAGATAGAAGGTATTTACTTTCACTGCATTTCATTCATTTCAAGATTTGTGGCAACGCTGCGGAGGCTTAGAAAGGTATATTCTCAACGTTCATTATGCCTGCCACAGAAAAGCAAACAACGGTGCAAATACTCCGAATGAATACTTCATTGCAATAGAAAAGCAAAACACATGTAAATGGCAACACGGATAGGAAATCAGTCTCATACAATGTCGACCAATCACAACTATAGAATTTCGCGTGATATCGAGAGAATTCGTTGGAATTGAATCGTAGTGTGATCGTAGTTACTAACGGCAGCGTGTTTACTTATATTGCTCGCGTATTGTTTTAAAATGAGTTTGGTTACTGAAGTTGATTTCAAAAATTTCAATGGCGACTTAGTGGAATATTTGTTATCCCATAACTTTAGTGCACTAAGTTATGAGGATAAAGTTTTGATAAAAACATTGCGACCTACTCCTGAATTAAACAATTTGGTGCAGCGTAACAGACAACAAAACCGCGGTTTTAATACAAGGAATTATGAGAGACATCCGTGCCTAACCGGATCACAGGTGAAAAATAAATTATTTTGTTGGCAGTGTTTACTTTTTACTAGTGAAAATGTCTCTGTTTGGGGCCGCTTAGGATTTGAGGATTTAATTCTATACCTAGTTGAAAGTGAGGAATTTTTCACCGATGAAGTAACTTTAAATACAGCACGCGGATTAATATCTTACAAGATAAGAAATTTATGTATTTTTTAAACATCTTTAAATTTTATAATTATCAGGCGGTTGACCTTGAAATCCTAAAAATTTTCGCCTATGGTGTATTTTTTAACACCTCTTGTAGCCTCCTCAAACCAAAACCTCACGAGCCGCCACTGATATATATATATATATATATATATATATATATATATATATATATATATATATATATATATATATATATATATATATATATATATATATATATATATTTTCATATGTATATATGTATTTTAGTGTTGTTTACACGATAAAGGGCGCAATTTTGAAGCAATAAGGTTGAAAGTTTGTGAGTATAGGTAGTTTCGTATGATATTTTGGATGGGATTGGTTTTGATCCGAATTGATTGGAGGGTTGACCCCCCAGGAGGGGAAATAAATCTTGTTTACACGATAAATAGCGCAATTTGGTAGCAATACGGTTGACAGTTTGTAAATAGGTAGTTTCGTATGATATATTGGATTTAATTGGTTTTGGTTTGAATCGGTTAGAGCAGACATGGGCAAAGTACGGCCCGCGGGCCAAATGCGGCCCTTTGGGTTAGTCAATCCGGCCCGCGGCATAGTTCTGAAAAACCATAATATCTTTCATGGAAGAAAAAAAAATGGACGAGTGTGAACATTTGAAAGATAGTGTATGGCTTTCGGACTTGGCATTTTTACAGATCTTCTCAGTCACATCAACAAATTGAACCTTAAACTCCAGGAAAGAAATCAATTAATCCATGAAATTTGGGGTCATATCAGGGGTTTCAAAATGCAATTGAATCTATTTTACAAACAACTAGTCAAGAAAGACCTTACCCATTTCCCAAGACTAAAAACTATTGCATATAGGGAAGACAAACTTCCGAGATACGAGAAAAACGTGAAATGTCTTCATGACAAATTTGAACGAAGATTCTATGACTTCAAAGTTATTGAACAGGACCTGAACATTTTTAGCATGCCATATTATGTGGACTGTGAATCAGTCAAACCAGAATTGCAGATCGAACTGATTGAGTTGCATTGTAACACTAAATTGAAGCAACAATTTCTCAATGTTTCTAAAGTTGGGTTCTACAAGGCCCTGTCAAACTCAAGCTTCCCGGACCTGAAATCTCACGCTCAGAAGATAATTACGATGTATGCATCTTCCTACATTTGTGAACAAGTGTTTTCTACCATGAAGAACTTTATGTTAGAAACCGATTGACTGACGACCATTTGGCTTCCCTACTGCGAATCAGCTGATCATCGTTTGGACCAGATTATGAACAACTTTTAGAATCTCAGTCACAGTTTCATCAGTCACATACGCCTTCATACACTACTAAAAAAAATAAATTGTATTTTTTTTCCAAGTGTTTTAATATTGTAGCGTATAAGTTGTGAATGATTTAAAAAATAAAAATAAAATTATTCATTTATAAAAATATGTTTTGTTCAATTTTTTTCGGCCCGCCTGGATAATTTGTTATTTCATCAGGCCCTCCCCGTGAAAAGTTTGCCCATGTCTGGGTTAGAGGGTTGACCCCCTGGGGAGGAAATAAATCTTGTTTACACGATAAAGCTCGCAATTTTAGAGTAATAGGGTTGAAAAGTTGTGAGTAGGTATTTTTGAAAGATATCTTGGATGGGATTAGTTTTGGTTCAATTTGGTTGGAGGGTTGACTCCCTGGGGGGAGAAATGAATCACGTTTACATAATGAAAGGCGTAATTTCAGAGCACTTGTATTGAAAGTTTGTGAGTAGGTAGTTTCGTATGATATATTGGATGGGACTGGTTTTGGTAAGAATTGCTTGGGGGTAAACCCCCCGGGGAGGAAATAAATCTTGTTTACAGGATGGAAGGCTCAATTTTAGGACCATAGGGTTGAAACTGTGTATAAAGGCAGTTTCGTATGATATCTTGGATAGTATTCAATTCGATATAAATTGGTTGGGGGGTTGACCCCCCGGAGGAGGAAATAAATATTGCTCACACGACAGAGGGCGCAATTTTTGTTTTTTTGATTTTTTAAACTGGATACTTTTTGAAAACCTGCTTTTCTAATGCAGCTCTCTGCGATAGAGTTTTTTTCATTATCTTGGATTATTTGAGCTGTCTTCAATGCTTTCCTAAGTTCTTTTGTTGAGTTTCTCTGTTGATTTGATCATAGCACATGAAGTTAAATTCTTATTCATTTATTTATTCGAATCTTCATGTTTTTCACAAATTTCACCCCTACATTTAATAGACAATGTGAGACCTCACAATATATAAGAAAAAACAATTGAAATCAATTAATTTCCAGGAAAATGTCTCGAACATACTGGACATCATCAGTGTTTATCACTCAAAATGAACAGATTCGTAATTACGTTACCGATCGGTCCAATTCAGTCTGATCAAATAGAAGTCAACTTGATTAAATTCATCGTGAACTCTGACAATAATTCGAATTCACAGTTCCGGAAAATTCAACCTATCCGAAAATTACTCTATCACACAGAAGGGAACTCGGAACGAAACAATGGAGAATGGTTAGCAGTGTCGTAGAAAACCCTGAAAACGGAAGAACAACACATAGCTACTACTCACCTTTGAACTTTACTTTGTGAAAAACGCTGGTGACGATCCTCAGCTCGGGATTAGGAGTGTCTCCGATCTGAAACAATCGCGACAAGTGTAAACAATTGCTTCGTGAAAATGGAAAATTGGGAAAACTCATGCTGGGCTGAAGAACGTTTCATTCACACGTACTGAACAGCTTTTACCTGTGATTGTGAACTTGTTATGCGAGGAATTTTCATCTCGGGTTGCTTATTACATTCACAAACGAACGTTTTTCCTAATTGAAGCTATTGTTTCGGACAGCTTGAGGCAATTTGGAATTTGCGAATCAATTTAGATACATATAGGATGATTTTCAATTGAATGGGAAGTACCGCTTATCTTAAAATGCCTTTAATATGACTATGAATAACTCCTCATATATAAATATATATATATATATATATATATATATATATATATATATATATATATATATATATATATATATATATGTATATTATATATATATATATATATATATATATATATATATATATATATATATATATATATATATATATATATATATATATATATATATATATATATATATATATATATATATATATATATATATATATATATATATATATATATATATATATATATATATATATATATATATATATATATATATATATATATATATATATATATATATATATATATATATATATATATATATATATATATATATATATATATATATATATATGTTGTGTCGTATGTTTTCTCGGATGGTGGAATGAATCAGAGAAAGATTCCGGGGTTCAATCCGATTTCGGAAGTTTTGTTGGCGCTGAGAAGCACCGTTTGTTTCACGACGTTTCGCCAAACTTTCTTCCTCGATGTTAGTTTTTACGTCTTGTGTTGTTTTATGCGTTTTCGTGTTTTTTAAAATTATTTTCCAAGTCAGTGGAATATTTAGAGCATCGTCTCGTTTGTTTAGGTGTCCTGATTTTTCTATTTCTAGAGCTTCTCTTATGGTACGGATCCTGTAGTTTTCTATGGATGCTATTTCTCTTGATCGGTCAAAATCGATTCTGTGGCCTGTTGCTTGATGATGTTGAAACAGGGCTGATGTTGTTTGTTTGTTTCTGATGCTATTTTTATGTTCTTGTATTCTTGCCGATATTTTTCTGTTCGTTTGTCCTATGTATGTTTGGCCGCAGTCTGCACACGGTATGCTGTAGACGCCGTGGTTTTCTAATCCGATTTTATCTTTCGGGTTTCCAAGTATATTCGCTATTGTTTTCTGGGGTTTAAATATTGGTGTTATGTTATTTTTCCTCAAGACTCTTCCAATTTTATCTGTAATTCCTTTTACGTATGGAAGTACAGCTTTTTGTCTGGATTCTTCGGCGTTGTTTTTTGATGTTTTAATAGGATTTTCTTGTTTTTTGATGGCCTTTTTGATGTCGGTGTATGTATATCCATTTTGTCGTAAGGCGGTTGTGATCTGTGTATATCGCAAACCAACACACACTAACAGATACCTGAACGCACAATCCCACCACCATCCTTCACAAAAACAGTCAGTAGTAAACTCATTAATTTCTCGATCTTTTCGACTAACAGAACCAGAAACAGGAGGACAAGAAATCGAACAGATCACAACCGCCTTACGACAAAATGGATATACATACACCGACATCAAAAAGGCCATCATAAAACAAGAAAATC